>WAAE01008763.1:0-73789 GCA_013400495.1 Nicator chloris | reverse complement strand
TTAATTATTTTTATCATTGCTTTATTTGAACACTTTTCATCTTGTATAGCAGAACTACATTCAACATTTGGATTTTTTGTGTTCAATCTAATTCTGACATTCTCCTATTTATGAAATGTTTAATTAGGTCCTGGAATTGCAGAGCCCCCCTCGGGCCAGTACTGTGGTGAAAGACTGTGTAAGAGCCTGCCTGGATTCAACTTATAAATACATTTTTGACAATTGCTATGATCTCTACTTCCAATTAGTGGATCAGGTAAGGTCAAAATGAACTTGTTTTGTGCTATTGCTCATTCATTATTGTTGGTTTGTCTTTAGTAAACAGAAAGCCTTCCAATGCTCCTTCATGTCAAAGCACTCAGATTTTCATTTTATTTATGCATGGAGGAGCAACATACCATAAATACACTCATAGACAGCTATGAACTCTAAAATGTTTAACATGAGTTTCAAAATAGACACATTAACTCATAGTGTAGTCATCAAGTTGGAAATGACTGTGAAATTGTCCATTGGTTTTGGGGAAGAATGACATTTGATTGATTACTGTTCATTGAAGATCTGTAACAGGAAAACAGTTATTTAAAATCTAACATTTCGCTTCTTTTTATTTGCTCATGTTGGATTCCTGTTATGTGAGAAGACGTGACTGTAGCTTTGCATGTAAGAATTTCTCACCAGCACCAAGAAGCACTTCACACTTAGTGCTGATGTGTGTTTATCCTACAACAGATTATATTGTAAGCAGAGTAGCAGTGGCAGGAGCAGCTTCGGGCATCACATCTACTTACGTCATAAACTGTTCTGTTTTCTCGCTAATGTTTACTCTGCAGCAATTTGATCTTGTCTGGTAAATATAATATGAAGTGCTGCTAGACTGGGTATTACATAAGTCTGCAGTTTATCAGTAGATTCTAGTCCTCAGCAAACAGCCAAAAGTGATGAAGTCTTACCTCTGCAAAGCATTGCAACAACTGTAAAAGCTTATCTGTATTCAAAAAATTCACAACTTTTTAATGGGACTCCATACAGTCATTTAGCCTGTCTATTTCAAAATATGGTTTTGAAGTGTGGGGATATTACAGCTTTTCTGCTTGGCAGAGAATGTAAAACTTGCTTAAGTAAGGGTTCTCTCCAAATTATATTTGAGGCAGAACAGGCAATGTTGTTATTATATTTTTCTCTCACACAACTCTACCTAATGATGGAGAAATAAGAAGTCCTGAAAAAAAAATAAGTCCACAAGTATTCACTCAGTTGAAAAACTGAATTAACTGTGTTTCACTGTATTTCTGCACCTCTTGAGTTGTCCTTCACAAGATTTCCAGCAAGGGCAGTTTTATGTGGAAACTTTAAGCAGACAATTTTCTGTACAATTACAATCACCAAGCAGTGCAAGAAACTTCAGTGAAGTTGCGTAAAGAGCAAAATTTAAAATATGTAGATTGCATTCAAAACAATTCATTTCTAACAGCAAATCACATCATCAATGAAACAAAAAATTCAAGTAACAGTCACATATAATCTTAATGCCTGATAGTCAAACTTTGTTTCACAGAAGGTTGGAGACAGTTCTGAGAAATATAACTGTCTAGCTTTAACAGAGAGTTGAGTAAAATTAATTCAAAGGACTACCTAACTTCTACATCAGCTCTGGAGTTGTACGAGGAGACTTTGTTTGGCGTTATCCTCTTATGGTTTCCTGTCAGTATATCCAAAAGTGCATTTGGTTTTAGGAACATTTAAGTTCCTAAACATGCAGGTTGTTTGAACCTATAGCTCTGGAGGCTTTCTGAATCCAGGTGACTGGCTTGTGGTACCACTGTTATAATGATTCAGTAATCAATATTGTAGTTAACATTTCATTAGCTTTGTGTCCAAGTCCCTTAGATTAGACCAGATTCCACCCTTCAGCCTTCCTCAGTACCCATTCCCATATCTCTGCTCTCCTCCCTATCAGGTTAGGTCTCCTCCCTTCAGAGGGAGGAAGGGAGTTCATCCTTGCGTGGTTCTGCAGCACAGGAGGTTCATGTTTTAGCTGCAGAGCTGAGCTTTGAGCTGTGAGTACTGAGAACTGAAATCGATGAGCCCCAAAGCAACAAGAAGTGTTTCTTATGTAGGTCAGCACCTGCTCTCACTCAGGGGAGGGACTGGCAGCTGTTGTCCTGCTGAGGCCTCTGCACGCTCAGGGTGTGTGTCTGTGTACCTCAGGGTAACCACCTTCTGCAGTGCCTTTTGGTGCAACCTAAAATTCTCAGACATGCCTGCCACAGTATTTCTAGAAAATATGCTTCAGGTCTGATTGTGTGGGATTGTTTAAGTTTGGGGTGAAAATAGAGCAATGAGTGACTGGTAAAATTGAGGGCACTTGAGCTGGAGTGTTTGGATGTTTGCCACTATAAATGCAACAAGTAAATCACAAAATATGCTCAGCAGTCTCCAATTCCTCTTTTTATTACTCTCTACCTTTGTGTCATGCAGACAATCACCATTAAAAAGCTAATGTATTGCAGCAAAATATCACCCCTGAGGATATTTCCTGGGGTGAAGCATTGCAAATGCTAACAGTATGCAAAAATGTCATACTACAGTTCCACACCAGAATACAAAGAACAGCTGATGGCAAAAACCAATGACTACCACAGACAGTAAAACATGATAGCTTGACAGTCTTACTGACATGTATATTACCATTCTCATTATTGGAGACAAAACCCTCTGATGAAGAACTATCTAGTTCCTTATGCAGCACATGCAGTATTTTCTCTTTTTAATTAACAGTTATCTGAGTGAAGTGCTTAGCTGCCCTATGTTAAAAAAAATATCCTGAAGAAGTAGTTTAGGAAGCACTTTGATAGCTTTCTGACTCAATTTACAGATATGTCACTCTTTCTGTTTTCTAGAGAAAACAAATTTTGAAATCCTGGCTGGTGCTTACAGTGACTGAAGTCCCTTCAATAATTCTTGCAGTCTTCTCAGCTTAGTGACACCAATGAAATGCAGACCATACCCTTCATGTTATCTGATGAGCTCTTGATCAGTACAAATAATTTCATGACTGATAGCACCAATATACTGGAATATTTTATATTTGACAGCAGCTCATCAGAACAGGCCTGATCTTCTACCTGATGTTAGGGACCTTTGCTTGAGTCTTTGCTCAGCTCTGCATGTTGTCAAAGCACAGCTTGGTGCAGACAGGAGGCAGCAAAAAACAATTGAGCAGGCTCCTCCTGCTCAGGAGCCAGGTGTGATACAGCTGCAGCAGGAGCACAGTGCTCTGCCCTTGCATTTATCTCTCACAGGGGCACAGTACCTTGGGTTGGGTTGATAATGTACTAAAAACATCCCAGCTCTGGGAATCTGAGCTGTAGTTGGGCACAGGAATGGGCCTGTGCTTTGAGTGCTGGCTCAGTTTTGCTTTACAAAGCTACGAGTCCCTGGTCACTTTTCCATTTGGGATTTGGGAATCCAAGCCTCATAGTTGTTTTTGAAGGTGTACTTTTTCTCTTTAGTATAAATGACAAAAAACTTGTTAGATTAATTTCTTATAGAAATACTGCAACAATTGAAGCATGACTATGATCTCTGGTTTTCAAACACATTCAGAAGTATGAAGTGGGAAATAAAGTTCAGCAGCAAAAGCTGTTTACTACAGAGAGTCCTATTTTTCAGGCACACAAATTTCAGTGTCAAGTAATACTTCTTGTGAGGCCCTTTGTTACATTTGCATATTGCTTTAGATGCACTGAAGAGGTTCTGACTTTGTTAAATCTGGCATGTAGCAGGTACTTCGAGATCTCTCCTTGTGGTGCAGCATTGTGTTTGATGGGCAGCATGTTAACCGCGGTAACAGGAAAACATTTGGTAACTTACCTCAGAGCAGGATTTTGTGCTATGGTATTTCCAACCCCATTCTGAGAATTCTCTGTCAGAGGAAGACCACATCTTACAGATACAATTTCTTCTTAGCAGCTTGTCTGAGAACACTGGTTACAAAGTCAAAGAGCTTGCAATAAGTGAGGGGCTCACTTTGGTCTTCCTCCACCTATTCCCTGCAGAAGCAGAACACTTCTGGGTGAGTGGATCAGATCCAAACCACAGTATCACTTGGCTGGCCTCTGCAGGGGGGCTATGCATGTTACACTGCTCTGAACTTAAACCAGCTCCATTCACGTGCTGGTCCTTGAAGAAAAAGGCTCACAAATTTTAATGAGAATTAATCCAAAAGAATTCTGTTCCACTTCAGTTGGTACTGGAGAATACTTAAAGTAAAGTTGCCTGGAGAAGATGTGGGTACCCCATCCCTGGACGTGTTCAAGGCCAGTTTGAATGGGACTCTGAGCAACCTGGTCTAGTGGAAGGTGTCTCTGCCCACAACAGGAGGATGGAAAAAGATGATCTTTGATATAACTTCCAACTCAAACCATTCTGTGATTCCATGATGATTCTTATAGGATTTCAGTTTTAAATAAGTTAAAGGTTTAGGAGTTAGTTATTGTGCAACAGCACTGCACTGGGAAATCCCTCACAGATTTGGAATGCATGTCTGCAACTGGTTTCTGGCTATAGGCTCTCTTGAGTAAATTCTGTAAAGCCAAATTTTCATTCTTTTAGGTATTAAAACTATCATTAAAAATTAAATAAAATTCTAAAAATAAGCAGGTGTAATATGTGAACATCTACATAAGTGTATATTTTATATCTAGTGCATATTGTATATTTGCTGGTGATTCTACATTAAGTAATATTATATGTAATATAAGTAATAAATATGCAGTTTAAAATATGGAAGAATTGTTAAAATTAATATTTCATTATGTAAGACTGATCTGTAAAATTGCCCTCTGTAGCCCTTTGCTGATCAAGGCTGCTGTGCTGGTTTCCACTGAGTTTCCACTCTGTCATTATTTATATAGAAAAAACTGAATTCTGAAACCTAGCTTGGGGCTTGCAGCAGACAGCAATATATAGCTTTCTGATATCATAGGATTCAGCTTATCAAAGTCAGATACTAATGGATATTGGTTGCACAAAACATAATACAATAAAAACAAAGAAAATTAAACCAGACATTCATCCTACAATCTGGTAAAATCAGTGATGAGAGAAGTTGAAACCCCTCTGCTTCTCAGACTGCGCTTTACAGATTTGTCTCAGGCTAATGTAGATGAAGATTTTAATCTTGCTTCACACTGTGTCAGAGATTGCTTTCTCCACTCTCAGCCACTTTTCTAGAGTACAAAATGTTTGCTTGTCAACAGTTTTAGCCTTTTTTTTCCATTAAACTCAGAAAACTCCCTCTACATTTTATTTTTTCTTTAAGAGAATATCAAAACACCAGTAATGACTTTGGAGGCTCTGTGCTGTATGATCCATTGCTTGCATAGGAATTCAGGTGACCAGGAAATTGGCAGTAAAGGGAATTGAGAAAAACATTCAGTAAAAATGGTTTGGTGCAAATAATTTATTTCAGTTCATATTCAATGAAAAATTGCTCTTACACACTTCCTCTTTCTGATTTTGATGTCCTATGTGGCAAAAGACAAAGAGTTATCATCCAATTTGGATGTTGCATTAAAAAAAAAACCACAGAGCATCTCCATTACTTACTATATTTGTGAATCTTAAGTGAATAATCTGACTTCTCTTTAATGACACTTTTCTTATAAGGTGTTTGCTACCACTCTAGGGTGATCCTAAAGACAAGTACCCAAGTCAATTAATATGAGAGTATAAAACCTGTCTTGTTGGTGAGATATCTGCTCTTATTGCTTGTTTGATCTGCCAGCAGAAGCCCCTTAGCAATATCATTGTTGTGCCTTTGGCCAGTCACTTACTGAGCTTTTAAGTGTGGGACATCTTATGGCATTTCATGGTTCTGTGCATGTGGGCAGCGTCACCATCCAAAGTGATGTTACAGGAGGTCAAGATATTTTAAATAGCCTTTCCTATGTGAAAAAGCTTGTGGAAAAGAAAGTGATTCTGCTAATTGGCAAACTTGCATTCATATCAGTATTTGGGAAGTTCTCTTGGTTACTGGAACAGCAGCCTGTGATTTGAGCTTGTGCAATGCTGTATCAAACAAAAACAGAAGACAGGAAACTTCAGAAAATCATTTCTTTTAAAATTAAGAACCACTAAGAGAATCAGTTTAATTAATCATTTTTTTCATCTTGCTATATCAAGAATTTTTGTTCCTCTTGACCTTTTCAGTTGTATTTTTAAAAAAATTCTCATTGTTATCATCCTCTACAATAATAAGCAGTATTTAGGGTCTCCTGTATCTTCTCACTGTATTTGTGGCAGTGTGGCACTAATTAGGTATATCAGCTATTTAGTTCATGCTTTTACACTGACAGTTTCATTCAAATGGGTATAATGAGAGTGAAAAGAAATCTAGATTGAAATCGAATTTCCACCACTGTTTTACCTCATTACAACAGCACTGCACCAAGCCTGCCAGAGCTGGGGAAGCATTTGGACAATCCTGTCAAACACACAGTGTGGTTTTGGGCATTGCCCTGTGCAGGAATCCAAGAGTTGGGCTCTGGTCCTTGTGGGCCCCTTCCAACTCAGTGTATTCTACAACTCTATAATGCTTCTGCAAAGGCAACTTTTGTATATAAAGCAAATAATGCTGCTGACAATAATAAGGTAAAAAGAGCTTGAATGATTCTGAGCATTTCTAACACACTAGGTAGGTTTTAGGATAAAGAATGGAAATAACTAGGGCCGAGTATGCACTTTCTTTTCAGGGCATAAAACTACATCTGTAATGTAAGACTTCTTTAAAAATATGTTCTCTGGGACTTTGGAAAAGGTCATACAGATTTTAAAGAGATTACTTCTGCAGAAAGTTTTGTAGAAAGGACTTTCTTGTGCAACTGTTACTTGGTAAATTAATTACTTTTTATCTGTGTTAAGGAACAGAATTTTAGGTTCTGTGATTCACGTTCACAGCCATGAAAAGCTGTCTCAGCTACATGTCCCTTGCTGTGAAATACAGTTCTTGGATAAGATGCTGAGCTACATATGAGGTGGCTTTGTCTTCTACAGCTGCCTTTCAGTTGGTTTGATTTAACAAGCTTCTGAGGGAAAAAATGGTCTATTAGACATACATCTTTGATATAGAAACAAGGCCTTTTTAGTAAAAATATAATGTATTCCAGGGAAAGCCCTTGTGAGTGACATTAATGCTCTAATGTTCATTTCTGTTTTGAAAAGCTCTCTCATTTGTATGCACAGTTGTTAATTGTTGGTGACACCAGACTCACTATCCTTTGACCTGCTTCTGAGCTTTATTTCTGTTGCTGTGGACACTGAGGTGGTACCCTTGTAGTTCAACTGAGTATGTAGCAGTGTGATTAATGATACTTGTCTAAAATATTCCACAGTGGCCACAAAAACAGTTTCAAATAGATGTTGTTGAAATTCCCTTTATGCCATTCTAAATGCTATTCATAGATAAAAGTTAATTGAGGTTAAAATAACTTTTAATTAATTCATTGTGACACTAATAGTGTAAGGTATATTCAAAAAGATGCCGAGTCCATTGAAGTGGTCATAGTTGGACTAGAAATGAGAAGTACAGGGAATATATCTTTAAACTTACAGGATCACAGACATGTTTGTTTCCTGACTTTCTAGCTGAAACCCCTTTCAATCTCCTACAGCAGTGTAGAGAGCATGTGTAGATCTAGCATGTGCAGACATAGCTCTCTGTGGCAGAAATTATTCGTGTATGTGTCCATACAGAATTAAAAAGATTTCTTTTCATATTTGGGTCCCTAGAATGAAGTTATTTGTTGGACATTGATGAGGAATCTGATCCTTCTGCCAAGCAAAGGAATGCAAAATGCTTTTGCCTAGGAAATTGTAGGCTAAGAGTTCATAAATAAAACCTGTACAGACAAATGCGCATTTTAGTGAAATTAAAGAATGTAAAATTCTCAATAAAATAAAGGGAAATTCAACTGCTTCTTCATTTAGACCATACATCAGAAGCAGCTGTTAGGCCAAATACCTTCAGCATATATTTCAAAACAAAGCATTAAACACTCCTCAGCATTGATTTTTTCAGTCTTTATTGTGTTGGGTATAAAAGTCCTGCCTCAACTGGCGATTGTACCTGTGCTGAGTCTCAGCACAGCACAGAATTGAATAATGTATCCAATTACAGTGTGAGCATGCACTGAAAACCCAGTCTCTATTGATCTCCTTTGCTGACATGACAATCTCTGCACTATGGCTCTTTATGTTTGGGCACAGCCAAGTACAGTTTTTCATACGTTCTGCTCTGTTGGTTAGCCAGTCCTGGTCCAAAATTTCTCAAGATTCTTAATATGTCACTCTTCCCAATCAAGGAATAATCTATAGGTGGAACTCCCATTGTATTTTCTCTAATAAAAATATATTAAATCTTGTTTTAACAGAGTAAGAAACAAGAAGTTCCTAAAGATGAACAGGGACCAACTACAAAGAATTTGGATTTCTGGGCACAGCTGATTACTCTGATGGTCACCATTATAGATGAAGATAAAACAGCGTATACACCTATCTTGAACCAGTAAGTAATTACTTTCCCCATAAAAAGTAAGAATCATGGATTTATTAAAAATTAAGTAAGAAATACAGCTGAAGAAATACAGAAGTTGTATTTTAAATAGAATCTAGGTAGAGATTTTTATACAGAATGTAGCATTTACATAGTTTGATAAAAAGATAGCACTCTGAAAATGGAAATCTTTTGGTTGAGGAACATTAAAGACAGGTGGTATATGAGTCATCTCAAAGCTTTAAGTAGTAAAATATTCTACAAGAGAGATAAATGGGTAGAAGGGAAATGTCAGTGACATTTCAGTGAAGGGAATTTTCAGTGTGATGGTATTGATGGTATGAGAGTATTGTGGCACATATGGTGTTCAAACCCTGCTGAAACTCTTTTAGGTATGATTTTTAGGAATCTAATTGTAAAAAAAAACTTCACAAAAAAAACCCTCTCTGAATTTATAATTGGCTGGCCAGACTGATTTGAAAATATATAAAGTGGAGAGCAGTATCCTGGAGATGGAAGCTGACTTCTCAGAATTGATGATTTAGCAGATGAGGGAGGTACAATCAATAACCAAGACAAGTCAAATAACTTAAGGTTGATACACGAGTAGAAAAGAGAGAAACAATCGATAAACACAGAAAAAGGCGGCAGTGCTGGAGTTTGAAAGTGAAATATACAGAAAGAGTGCAAAGGAACATGTTTCACATACTACAGCTGGAGAAACAGGCCTCACACTAATTGAAATGTGACGTGATGAGGCCCTGGGGAAATGTTTTAGCTCTTTTAGCTCTTTGGAGCCATTTTACAGAGAGGTTGCAGAAAATCTGGGCATAGTCTGGCTGTGATGACTTATGTAAAAGTTAACATTGAAACCTACATCTGTATTATGACTAAACAATTAATAGAGGTTTCTGAAATCTCATTTAATTGAATGGTCTGAAGGGGAGCAGGAACAACCTGGTTTTTTTCAGCCAAAATAGGGTAGATACTAGAAGGCACTCTGTATATTGAGATGTGCTTGTCTGTTGATAAAAGGTACCATTCTATTTATGGCCCCACAGTAAAAGTGACAAAGAAACTTCCTGGTGATAACCAGAAACTGAAAGATATTTCATTGACTTCTGACTCCTTCCTTTACTTGAAATAAATAAAGTATTGCTTCAGTCCTGGATAGTCAGCATTTCTTTGTTCAATCATCTGTTGCACTGACCTTATTAAGGAATAAGTTCTTTCTCTATAGAGGAAAGAAAACACTTTTCCTGTTCACCCTTTTTTATAACAGTGTCGAGTTTCTCCATTAACGAAAGCTCAACCTTTTGACTGACAGACTGTCATAAATAATACAGTAATTGTAAAATATCTAATTGAGACAAATACATATATGTGATTCAGTCTCTTCATTGAAATTAAACAAGTGTAATTGCGTATTAATTATCCTGAAAATTGTTCTAGCTGTATTTTTATACAAGTGTGAGGGAGAAAGTCAAGGCATAAAGAACAGAGTTGTTCTAAGGGGATTAGTAGGTTCCCGAAAGTACAGATGAATGATTGTGTAAGATGTGTAAAGAGAATCAGGAGTGGACGGAATTGGGACAGATTAAGGCAGAGAGCTTGTGTCTCTGACTTAATTCTGGTTTTTACTGTTGTTTTCTAAGTGAAAGAGTGAACACAGGGGATAATGTCTTTTAGAAGTGGGAGACATCAGAAGTAAAAGATAAAGAGGCTGTGAATGGAAAAAAAGCTTGAAAAACTGTTCAGAGTTGCTTTGAATACATTTTTTTTAAAAGAAAAACTTCTCCTAACACAAAAGCATCATGGAAAAACTGTTGAGAAAAATGAGTCAGCCTCTTCCCCCCTGCTTACCCCAGAAAAGAAAATGGGTTAAAATGGATGAATGGGAAATACAAGTTGAATACACAAGAATACTGCAAAGATATGACTCCTTATTAGAAATATATGGCCATGCAGTGTCTCAGTGGACTATTCAGGCCTGCATCCATTTGAATCCTATTTTAGAAATGAGGTAACCGAAGATCCCCAGGAGAGAATTCTGATTAAAGTTTTCACAATTGTATCATATTGCTCAGAATTCTACTCCTCAACCGGTTTTGGAAATCCTATTTTTGTATCTGCCTTAGAGGCAAAAAGTTGCGCTGTGATGGAGTAGTTTGAACTGGATCAGATCATGAATCCAGATGAAACATGACATGATGGCCTCAGCAAGCACGGCAGCCACTGCCAGACCATACCAGACCACCCAGTGGGAGTGTGGGGGCAACCTGCAGTTCTTGCATGACATGAGAAACTTGACAAGTTTGAGGGAAAAACATGCTCTGGTATTTAAATTGTAAAATCCTCATTCTAGTAGTTAAACAATGTAAAATGTGTTTGAAACCTGATTCACAGGTGAAATCCAGGGCTTCCTGGTACTTGTAAATATGCATTCTATGTGCTGTGAGACAGGAGAAAATGCTATCAAAATAAAATACTTATTCTAATAAAAGGAACATCAAATCAAGAACAAAATCTTCAACTCAAATATGCTTCTCTATTTTGAAAGCAAGATCTAAACTTTGGGCCTCTGTACTTTTTTTTTCCCCTCCCCAAATAGAATAGTCAAGTTGTCACTGTAGTATAAATTTAAGAAACAAGACAGATCTAGTGGGAGTTTTAAATCTGTTCTTTACTGATCCTTAGATCATTGCAATGTTAGGATCTGTTTTCTCTGTGATCACATTGTGTTCCACACAGTATGGAAAGGACTAACACGTGAAATCTGCCAGAGCAGATTTCCTCGTGCCTCAGGAGCTAAAAGGTTTAATAACTCTGAAAAGTTGGGGATAGTAACTTATATTGTAGAAACAGCATAATTGTAACCTACACATCAGTGAGTTGTGAAACACGGGTCAGTGGAAAAAAAAATTGTGGAAGGAAGTGAAAAAATCAGGGTACACTGTACCATGGATTGGACTGTGTCAGCCTAACTAGAATGTTTCTTTCATGATGGAAAGTGTATCTGATAGGTTTTGTGTCATGATCAGTGATAGTGCCCATTATCCATTACCCTTTATTCTGTGGAAGGATGTAAATATCACTTCTTTCATTGAACATGTGAACATTATCCTGTGTAACAAAGCTGTTCTCATTATTTCACCCTGCCCACTGTAGCTTCTCATGGAACAATGTAACTCTGGCAGACCAGATTAGTTTTACAGACTATATACAGTGTCTGTCTTGCCCATTATCTTTTCTTCAGGGAAAGGAGTGTTAAAAATAAAGCTTTGGATAGATGAGGATAGAGCACAAAATGTAGGAATAAATGAGCTCTTTGCTCACAGTTTAAATAGAACAGGTATTTTCCAAAATCAAATAGAACTTTTGTCTGAAGGGTTAGTGAAGCAGTGGCCATGGCCAGCAATCCACAGATGGTGTGATCTATCCTCTTGCTGTGTGCACAGCACAAAGCTGAATGTATTCACCCCCTAGGACTGGTGAGATTTGGCACCTGGATGAGATTGAAGCCACCAAGTATGGAAAATGAGCCACTCTTGGAAAGTGCATCTGCGGTTCAGAGACAGATATTCTCAAGATGTAGCATACTGCAGATTTGGCAGCACAGATTAAGAAAAAGCATTTTTAATCGTCGTGATAGAATTTTCTGACTTCAGGGTTGAACTAGAGACATGCAGTACTGTCTGGGATGCTTTGGGGGATTATATATGTTTTGCTTATACACTTGATTCTTTTTATTTTGTTTTAAGCTGAGTTCAATTTCCTTCCATTGATCTGTGGTTTCATATATAGCCCTTCGTTAGAACTAGCCAATGAGAACTCCTTTAACTAAATTTTTGCTTAATTAAAATCAATAGAGAGAAGACATAAGTGGCTGTCTTGTATATGTAATTTAGTATTTTTGGAAATACATGGATATAGTCATGTATGGGCAATATAACTCTTCTGGATAAACTGAGATTTCATATAATTCCAACAATGACATAAAAATTGGGAAAATTATGGCCTATGAGCCAGAAATAACTGTAGCAAGTGCAAGCTAAATGACTGACAGGGCACTCTGCTGGTTGTCCTTTTGCTTCACTGAGAAATGTGAAAATACGTGGCCTTTGCAAAGATTAGAAAATATAATGTGTAGAGATTTGCATGGGAAATTTCTCTGATATTTTGCACCTTAGGGATCAAAATCTGAAGTAGTTAGAAAAAATTTTCTTACCTAAAAATAAGATGATAAAAAAGAATGCAAAATACCATACTTATGTAGATGCTTTAGTGTTTGACCTTTGATTATCCCTTCCCTTTAATAAGACAGCTGCTTCTGTTACCATTTATCTTTAGCATGTGGAATGTGTTGTGTGCTTCTGTTGTGCATTAGCTAAGTCAGCCTCTCACATACAGCAAACTGCAAGGATGCCTCTGGTAGTTCCCTCATGCCAGTGACTCAACCTGTGCAATGCCCACCAGTCTGTTAGAAGTATAAAAAATGTCATCAATTTTACATTTCATCTACCTGAAGCCAGGTGGAATGTGTTGAACTAATTCAAACAACTGATAATTGCAGTTTGTGTGTGCATGTGCTTTCACAAGTTAAATGCACAGACAAATCTATTTATCACTAATCAAACAAGTGCACTTTTATCAGACCCAGCCTTGCCTTCTGGCCAGCCTTGCAATATGCTCGAAAGACAGTGTCAATATTAAATCAGCTGTTAAATACTTCCTCAGAGCAACACTGTCAAAGTTCAAGTCTGGTGCCAAGAGAGAACTTAGAGTGGACTGGAGGTAAAGAAATTAAGACAGCTGAAATACATTTCAGCTTTTGAACAGAAATTAATTTTGTATTAACAGAATTAATACGACTTTCTTTAATTGAGCAGTCATTAGCATAAAGGGGGCTCAGTGAACTGAGCCTGCAACTGCTTCCTATTAAAGTGGCAGAGCTAATGAGCTGTTTAAGTACTTTTCCTTTGCAGATATGGTCAGGGTCAAACAGGTCTCTAAAATGAATGCATTACTTAAGTCATACTGCTGCCACTTTGAAGTTGCACATATTCTCATTCTTTCTATGCCAACAAGACCTTTAAAAATTATTACATTTTTACAGAAATTATTACAGAATATTTTTTGAATTTGATTAGTGCTTTACTAAAAGGTCAAAATACTTTGGATCCAATTCTGTGCTAGTATAAAGTGTAATAACATCAGTACAAAAGCCACACAGCTCTGTTTATTTCCTCATTAATGTATTTCCTTATTTTATGTATTCTTGGTGAACTGTGGGTGTATTTGCGTGGCTATCACTGCACTCCTGTGCTTATTATAAACAACTGCTTTACCCCACTGGGAGATTCTGTGTTCTGCTTTGTGCTCCTCATCTGCCTGACCTGCCAGGCTCTGCTTCTGTGTCCTGAGAATGGCTCTATTAATGTCAGTTCCACACCTGCATTGAAGACAGCCCTTTTTCTAAGACAAAAAATGTGACAAAACACGGTGTTGGTCACTGAAATGCCAGCTTTTGCTAGCTGCTAGCAGTGAAAATGGTAACTCAAAGATCAAAGCCTTTCTTTTGCATTGAATAAGAAGCAGCTGGGATCTGTGAAAAATTTGTGTAGAAATACTTAATTGATAACAGCAGAAAGTATCTGAAAAGGACTGTTTCTCAAAGATGACATGAAGCATGAGAGCAAAACTAAAATTTTGAATCAAAATCTGCATTTCACTACTTGTATTTTCTTTATTATTTTATCCATACGTCAAGGTGGAAGTCTTTAGTGAATTGGATTCTACAAGTATTAAACCAATATAGCTTCACAGACAGCTTCACTCTTGTCACAAGGGAGTTAAGGAAAACCTGTGGCTGCTAAACAAACATCTGAGCCAACTGTTTCATGTTCTTCATGAGCCATCTCATTTTCTGAAGTTGAGAATCATCTGCAAGATAGATGAATGTTTCTTGATTTAAAATGTCATGTAAGGGAAGTTTCTATTTGAAGGTTGGATGGTTTATATAATTGTTACAAAACATAAAATACGGTGAGTGCATACTGGGGAAATTATTTTGTGAAAATGTTGGCCTTTTTGTTGTGCAGCTGTAAGCATCATTCGTAGCAGCAGGTGAACTGATGTCATGTCATTGATTGCAGGTTCCCTCAAGAGCTGAACATGGGAAAAATCAGTGCTGAAATCATGTGGACTCTGTTTGCCCAGGACATGAAATATGCTCTGGAAGGTAATTAGAACAAACTAGTGATTCCACTAGTGAGTTCACCAAGACTGATTTCCACTGCAAGTGATACCTGGCATCAGATTTCTGTGTGCAATTAGAGCTTTCTGCTGTACTTGTTCAAGATGTTTCATTAAGTTAGTGAAAAAGAAGGGTAATAAGGAATCAAATCATTGCACTGTGAATATATGAATTTATCTGTGAAAGAAGAACAGAAGAGAATTGTGACTTGAAATGTTGCTTCTGATAAAAATCTTGTGTCCAATGAGACACACATGTGCTTGCTAGAGAGGATTGTAGACACTCCAATTTTTCTCACTAGCTGAAAATTGTTAACTTGCCCATAAGGAACATTTGTGGAATAAAATTATGGAGAAAGCACACACTTATAATTAAATCTTTCTGTGTTCAAAAGGCAGGATGTATTCATTCTAGTTCCAGCAGAATCAAATGCAGTTTCATTTTATCTTTTAAGATATTATGGCTAACCATTGTTAAAATACACAGATTTTTTCTATATAGCAGATTGTCTCCAGCTAATGGCTTCAAACCCACAATAAAATATGGTAATTGCAGCAAACCAAGTAAAAATATCTGGCATAACTGGCAGTGTCTTTAGGCAAGTCTGCTACTAATAACAGAGCGAGTCTGCAAAGGGTGAGAAAAAACCTATGAGGTTGGATTTAAAAACAATGCAGTTCAACAGGCATGAAGGATTAAAAAACTCAGATATTTGAATATACACTTTTATATTATTCTCTCCAGAATGTCTAATGCAATAATATCAGTGCAGTGGTGCTTTGATGACATGGCAGATTTTCATGATGATAAAGAAAAAGAAGATTGGCTAGAACAGCTATTGATAGAAGAACTGTTTTGTTCCTCTGCTGTAGTGTTACTTTGTTTTTTTAATTGTGTTGTTTGAATGTGGAACTTCTGTACTAAGCACAGCAGAGGAAAAAGAGGAAGGAAGGTAATTAAAATATGTACAACAACATCAGAGGACATGAGATATCTTAGATGTGGGTAGGAGGAGAAATATTCAAACTATTGTTTCACAGTGCTGTTCTGTAGTCATTTTAGAGTGAATCAGTACAAGTTTGAGAAGGGATGTCAGGCAGAAGATCATCCTTTAAGAGTGATCAGTGGAGGCAAAAGCTTCCAAGAGCTGAGAAACATGAAGACCAACTGAAAGCCACTGGTTTAGATTAAAGCATATTCCTGTTTCCACCAGTGAAAGAACCTCCTATCTGGAGAGGCTGTCAGTCAGGAACAGCTATCAGAAAATTGCTGTTCTGTAACTCAGCGTTGTGATTCCCTTACAGACAGCACAGATTGCTGAGGATTTCTAACAGCCCCCAATGGCCATGACTTCATAACCTTGGGTGTGCAGTCATACTGTGCACACAGACCTCCCTGAGCACCCAGAGCTTGTCGTGCTTTAACCATTGAACTAGAAACATTCTGCACTGCAATGAAATAATTCACAAAACATCACTCACTCCATTTGTTCATTAGAGCACACTGATCACTCAAAAGGCAGCTTCAGGTCAAGTCATGATTTGTTTCTTGGTTGTAAAGAATAGAACAAGAAGCTCTTAAGAAAGAGTTAATTATGCAGTATATAAAATGTGGATATTTGGACTGAATCAGGACTTTAAAATAAACATTAATGTTAATATTAATCCTTATTCTGCAGAGATAGATGTAGAAGGCATTTGACTTTTTATGTTCCATACCTGTCCCTGAATGTGGTCTCATTTCTGTGTTGCTGTGGATACTGACTTTCTGAGGAGAGGAAATGCCATTGTTGGCATTAGGAATTCTAAACTGCTCCCAGAATCATTAGTGAAAGAGTTCCTGTGTATAAATAATAATTAAAAGAAATTAGTATAAGTTATTATTTTGAAATTAGTATAAATTATTACAAATATACACAATTTCACCTTCTATGATTTTGTTCCTAAACAGGAACCTTAATAAATCTAGTCACCAAATATAGATCCATGTACTGATCCTCTACCCAGATTTGCTGGGATTTGATTTATTAATTCTTTCCACAGATATTCTGCAAACTGGGTTTAACTCAGTTGTTGATGGCAATAATATTTTTTTCTTTAAATTCTATAAGATTAGAAGCAAGCTCTTAAATATGTTCACTGTTGGTCTTCATGGTTTTAGTGGAGTTCATTAATATGCATTGCATTCTGCTATGCCACTCTCGCCTTCCAAGTTATTAACATAGGCTACCATCTGTTCATACCCAGTGTCCAGGGCTGTGATTGCAATCTTTCCCTACTCCAATTTAGTCTTAATCTCCTGAACCAGCATCTTTTGTGTTACGAAGTTGATTCCTTTCTGCATCCAATCAAGAAGCAATAAACTGGTCCAGCATTGTTTGCAAAAGGATTGCTCATGTGATGAAAAAGATTAGATTAGCTCATCCGAGATCCCGTTTCTGGTTTTACCCACTTTATGTATTCACAAATATATCCAGCCACACCCATCAGCTTAAATTCAGGAAATAAGAAGATGGCAAACACTGGAGCATCCACTTTCCATTCTTTTTCCCTTTTTCCTGAGTGCAGTTCAGAATGGCTGTTCAGGCTCTCTGTCTCCCTGTACAGCTGAATCCCTGCTGGATCTGCTCAGGGCCTGTGTACACTGCAGGTCTGCTGCTCTCCAGCAGTGCCCTCTGCCCACCTCCTCCTGTAGAGCAACCCAGCAGCCCTGTGAGGGACACCAGCTGGCACCACACAGCCTCTGCCTTCTCTTCTCCCTTGGTCCTTGCCAGGACACTCCAGCAGGGAGGCTGCTGCTGTGACATGGAGAAGTCAGAGGGGACAGCAGCTGCCATGGCAGTGGCCTTTGGCTAGAGAAGAGCAAAGCCATGTCTCTGAGTACCAAGGCAGTAAATGGGCATTGGGGGAACAGCTCAGTTTTTTGGTGAGGGAGGAAAGGACATCCCAAAGCACAGTTCAGGTCTGCACAGCTGCCAAGATCGGGCCTACACTGTGCCAAGCTGACATGCCTTGAAAACAAAACTGTACTAAAATCTGATATTGAGTTCATCATTCCATTCTACATTTTCTTCCAATTTAAGTTAATTAAAATGTTTAGCCTTTGCATAGTGTTAAAAGTTTTAGGTAAACTTTAACAAATTGAATTCACACCAGTTATATTTCTATTTTTCTGGTCTGATGGGTTATTTTCATGTATGGATTTTGCATGAAGAAGGTATCACGTTTCTCTTCAAGAATAGTCTTCATTAGATTTGGTCTCTTTGGAGTGATTTTCTTCTTTGCAGGTTATTCATGAAGCATCAGTGGTTTTCATGATACATTATGGATTGTTGTTTGTCATTTAGTTTACACAAACATCTGATCTTACAGGATGTAGTATTTTTGTACTGTCTGATCCCCCAATTATTCCATATTTATGCTGCAAACAAATGAGAACAGAGAGAATTTCACCAACGGTGCATATGATTTGTTACTGACTTCATATGGTAAGAAATCTTTTCCTTTACAAGTATGAGGATGCAAAGGTTAAAAGATGATGAGAGAATAATAAGCTGAAATTAGACATGCAATTGCAAAGTATCTTTTTTTTATTCTTTGTCCTCAGAAATGTCTTTTTTCAGATCTCCAGCTTTTGAATAGGTCAGATCAAATGTCTGAAACTATCCAGTCTGTTAGAAAGAGAGCATCCTAATTGCTGTTATTATGATAATCTAATTCTGGTAGTGGCCGGAAGACCAGAATCAGGCCAGAAATTAGTTGGCTGCTGTGTAAATGCAGCAGTAGACAGTCTCCATCCTGCAAAGCTAAGGTTCTAAAGGCCTTCTAAAAATAAAGGAGATAGTTATTCCACCATTCTATGCATCTAATGTAGGTTTGCTTTTCAAGTTTGCTGTTGTCTTCAGTGCTTAAGATACTATTTCCCTGTTTCTCTGACAGATACTTCTTCCACAACAGAAACTGATAAAGTGAATTGAAAGAGAAAAGGCAGATCTGAGTTGATGCTGAGCTCAGAGAAAGCATAGAAAAAAGCCAAAAAGGCTTGTGCTGCCCAGAGAAGGGTCACACCATTTGGTGGCAGATTTCAAGCCCATTTTCACTCCAGATTTACAATTGACGAAGTTCCCCTTAAGATGGAGTATAGGTCTTGGTTTAGAGGTAGGCTACAGAGGTGAGGGAAGGTGAGACTGAGCTTTTGTAGAGGACAAGAAGGCAGCAACCACAAGAATGCAGGATGTCATCACTATAAAAGTATAAAACCTTTTTATTTTAGTCGGTCTCATTTCTGCAGTGGCACTTTTCAACAAATGTATTCCATGCTTATCTTTTCAGACACCTGAGGAATTAAAAGTCCTCTATGGCAACTCAGAGAGTGTGTAAAGGCAAAGTCAAGGAGATTACAGTTGGAGTTAAACCTTCCTTTGACAGATAAGATAGAATGTTGCTGTGATTAGAGGACATGGGGAGTTAGAAACGTTCTTTATTCACCATAACAGACAAGGGTGGTAGTAACAGCATGTACACTCTGTACGTTCTGAGGGGCTGAGCTTTGAGAATCCAGAATAGTTTCTGAGCTGACTATGAGAATCCACCTGTCGAGGGCAAAGCAGAGCTCTCTGGGCTTGCCTAAAAAGCACCACAGCCATGCCAAATGGCACTGTTTTGTTGGAGTTAATTAGACACAGTCATTAAGACAGATGAAGTGGAACAAAACTTCTCCCAGGGGCTGAGTTAATACTTCTTCATGTCTTCATATTGTGCTGTAGCAATGTGTCATCTTGCTTGGAACTACCTCAGAGATCTTTGGTATGGCACAACAGTTGGGACTGTTATATCTATAATTTCCTTGTTCTCTAACCCATTTTCTTGGATTTTACACACTGAACCATCATCAGGACAATGAGTAGTACCACAGTACAAGTCTACAGTAATCTTAGAAAGTTCAAGCTTCTGTATGTCTGACTGTAGGTATGCTCATGATGCCAGATGTACTAGAAAAAAATGTAGTGCGTCAGTGAATTCCTGACTTCATTGTTCAGTCTTAAACTTGTCACTCAATACTAGCAGTGTATATTGTTCTATATATTTAATAATGATAGCTCTGTCCTTATTTACTCTCTTTCTAACCAATTACTCTTGTTCTTAAACACTATTATTAGCTCTTACTCAGGCAATCACTTATTGTAAAAAAATTGTACGTAAACTTTTCCTGAACATTGCCTAATCATGACAAAGATAATTTATTGTTAGTCAGCTTATCCTGGTAGCACCATGCTGCATAGGTTACGAGTGTAAACGGGGCTTTAAATGAACCCTACATTGATTAATAATTACAGGTTATTTATAGCTCACGTGGACCTGCCCTTTGCACAAATGAGTGAGTTGAAGGGAGAAGTGTTCTGTTCAGCTGGATGGGCTGTATACCACCTGTAGCAGCAGGGGCGGGCAAGATCTCCTCCAGAGTTTGTAGGTATCTCAACCCAGAAGAATATTTTGCTGCTTCTTTTTTCTTGTCCTTGATTACAGTTCTTTACCACTAAGATGATACCAATTTATTCCATCTCATGTTTTTACAAAAGTTAGACTTACATCTTTTGTCTGAACTAATTTTATGGCTGGTGAATAAAAATAAAAACCCCAAACAAACAAAACCTCGAAGCAAAAATGTGACTTTGTCCCCTCAGAGAGTCCCTTAAAGTACCTTAAAGGATTGAATTGCAGCTCTGTATCTGCTGGTTGGGGAAAACTTTCATCCTGTTGTCTCAAGGGGTTTCTTCATTTCTTCCCCTTATCTCTGTCAGAGTGGAGCTGCATAATTCTCCCACAGCAGCAGTGGAAAGTACGTGCTGCACCTCTTCCTGCATTCTGTGAGCTAATCACACAATGAATCCCCTTAAATTTTGGATTTCTTTCTGGGAGAAACAGTAACTACTAACAGCTTTCTGGAAGAGAAATACCTTTCTTTGTCCACTAAAATACAATATTTGAGTTAAAGAAAATTTAAAATATCAAGGAACCTCTGCTATCTTTGATCTTGCCCATTTTTACTAAGACACTGCTATAAAGCTTTCCTCACACAGCAGCTCTTTTTCTCTTAGTCTCTGTTTTCTTAGGTCAAAGACTCAATCTTTTACTTTCAGGACTGTTGCCTTTATGGAGGTTCACTTGTGTCTTTTTCTCCTGTAGAATCTGAGGTCAATTTTCTCTTATGGGAACGTGCATTAGTTCTAAACTAAACATTTGATACTGCTTCACCCCCAGAAGAATAGGATAAATCTGTAAAAACTGCTTGTTTCCACATTATCTTTTAGTAAGCCTTAAGTACAATTTGCTGGGTAAGAATTAGAGAGCACCTCTCTGGTTTTGCCTTTGCAGGCAGAGCCAGACAGAACACAGGTAATTATTTAAGTGCAGCCTCACATTTATCTTTCTGCCGGATTCTTCCTGGTTTGTGCTTCATTCTACTAATTGCTTGTAAAATGCAAGCATGCCTGTTTGATAAGGTTTTATGCTCACTTTGCATGCTAGTGATGAGGCAAAGAGCAGAGAATCAGGTCTTCATGGAAAGACAGACTTTTTAAAAAAATTAGGTGGTAAGTAAAAGGAAGAAACCTATCACAAAAATTACATTGAAGATGCAAAGCTGAATGTTCAGTAGTTAAGTTCCAAAGCTATTGAAATGCTCTTTGTTACCTTTATTCTGTTATCCATCCCAGATTCAAGCATTATACTATCAAATCATAAAAACATGGAATGGTTCAAGGGGACCTTAAAGATCATCCAGTTCCAACCCCCATGCCATGGGCAGGGATGCCACCCACTAGACCAGGTTGCTCAGGACCCAATCCAACCTGGCTTGAGTGCTTCCGAGGATGGGGCATATATTCTCTCTTGGTTTTGCAATTTTTATACGTATTAGAGCTTTATGAAAGCTTAATCAATATAAATTGGATTCCTCTATTAGCATTACTGTTCTTTTATTACTTTTATTACTTTCATTACTTTCTTTTTGCATTACTTTGAATAGATGTTGAAATGTCAGTATGAAGTATTTGAAATTTCAGTCATATTCTTCAGAACCAAGGCTTAATTATCATCATAGATCTCATATCAGGATGGACTATTTCTTCTGCTTCATTCATAGCTTCCCTTTTCTTACACATTCCATGGTCAATAAATATACAAAGTAAGAATTACACCAAAAAAAAGCAAGAGTTCAGATTATTTGACTCACTGGAAGCAAGTGCTTATTTCCTTTTGTATTCAGTAGTAGGCATGTGTATCCAAAGATAGAATTTTGTCTCCAAATCTTTGTTCTTTGAATACTATCTGTTTAGTATCATGGTATGTAAGTTTCAGTCTGATACGTTATTGAAGGATTACTTTTATACTGAGGTTGATCTTATTTATTTACTTGTATTCCTGGCATTTTTATTTTCTTGGCAGCAAGCCAAAGAGAGCAAGTTTATTCCTAATCAAGCTCCACATCTTGAACTGCCTTTTTGGTGATGACCCATCCACTTTTCTGGAGCTTTTGTGGAAGTATTTGGCTTTGGAAGTAGTGATTAATTGATGAGACTAATAGGAGTAATAATAACTACAAATAAGCAGTAAAAAAAAGCAACTGAGTAATGTTAACAAGATATCAAAGTTAATTTGCCTAAGCAATCTGAAACATTTAGGCAATGTAGCACAGTGGGTAAAAATGGCAAATGCAATGTTTAGAGTAGAAGATAGGGTAGTCTACAACAGGTTCATACATCCCTCACGATCTTGCATGTCTTAAGTAGTGTATGACAGGTATTTGATGCCCATGAAGTTCCCATGAGACCTTTACCTCTCCCAGGGAACCATGTACAGCTCTGCCTTTTCCAACACCAAACAGGTGACCCTGAACTCTCCTGCACCTGCTGTGAAATGTCAGGCAAAGCAGAGCACTGAGCAAACGGCCTCTTGCTTTGAGAGTTTCTCATTGAATGTAAAGGGCAATGTCACATCAGCTTTTACAGTGCACTGCATTGTCAGGGATTGATTAGCTGCTTCCACTGCAGGCTAGAAGACAAAAAAGAACAGCGAATCCATTTTCCTCACCACTCAGAATAAGAGAGTCTGTCTTCCTTCCCTGATCTCTGTCTCAGAATCACACAATTGCTAGAGTTGGCAAGCACCCGTGGAGATCATCCAGTCTAACTCCGCTGTCAAGGCAGCGTCACCTGGAGCAGGTGACAGCAGGAATGTGTCCAGGTGGGTTTGGAATGTCTCCACAGGGGAGACTCCACGACCTGCCTGGGCAGCTGTTCCAGTGCTCTGCCACCCTCAATGGAAAGTTCTTCCTGACACTGAGATGAAACTTCTTGTGTTTTAGTTTATGGCCAGTGCTCCTTGTCTTCTTGCACCATCTTGTACTCTTTGTACCACAAAGAGTGGCACCATCCTCTTGGCACCCTCCTTGGAGATACTTATATGCATTAACGAGATCCTCCCTAAGTCTTTTCTTCTCCAGACTAAACAAGCCCAGCTCCCCTCCTAAGTCTCTCCTCATAAGGGATTCTCCAGACCCCTCATCGTCTTTGTGGCCTCCACTGGACCCTCTCCAGTGGTAGCTCATCTGTCCAGGGAGGAAATATGACTCCATAGTAAAGAAATCTTTGAAGAAGATCTACACTGCCTTTCTTAGTTTATGCATGTTGCCTTAATAAGTTTACTTGGTCTCTTTTTCTTCAGTTTCCCATTTGCACAGCTTCATCACCCCACAGAAATGTTCCAAGTGCAGTCCATTATGTTTGTCCAAAGATATTTTGATGAAAATTTCCAAGTAAATGCAGAGAAAAGATTGTGTAGAAGTCTGTTGTGAGAGACACAATATGTATTTTTAAAGGCGAATTAGAGGGGGATAGAGATAAATGTAATCCAAGAAGGAGGTTTTTCAAGTTTTTGTTTATTATATTCATCTTGACACGAAGAGCCCTTTTAGAAAGGTCAGTAGCATTTCACATTATAAAAATCAATGTAATTTATACATAATTATCAATTAGTTGTTTTCTACTGTCTATTTCAGTTAATTACCAGTGACTTCCCTTGCCTTTAGCAAAGTACAAGAATGCTGGGATGAGATTCTACTAGAATGTAATGTTTCCTTCTAAATCAGGGACGAACTTTGAGTTAAATTTTTTCTTCATTTATGGCCTGTACGCTGTTACTTTCATACAGTCAGAGGCTTCAGGTTTCTTTCAGCAGTATAGGGATTAAATCTAGAGCACTAGAAGCATAATACCCACATTAGAAGAGGCTGTGGCATAGCAACCGCTCCTGTATTGTGGGGAAATTGCACTGGGCTCAGGTGCACTGAACATTAACTTCTACTTTTATCCAAAACATGGGTGCATCATTCAGTATAACATTTCCACAGTGATTCAGAGGGAGAAATACCAATTTATACCCATCTATATCACTCCTTATTGCAGCTTTCCTTCCTCTAACTATACTCAGTTTCATGTTCCCAATTACCCTTCCCAATTATACGACTGCAAGTTTGGATATAGCAGGTTTTCTGAAACAGCAGTTCTGGAAGAAATAGATAGCAGCTGGTAGTCTCTGGAAAGATTGGTAGGTAATTATTGCAAATAATATGGAATTATGTCACAATGGTTGAAAATAACAGCTGAGTTTTGATGGGAAAATTTGCAGCTATTCCAAACACAAATCCCATGTGTTTAATCTCAACCATTTCTGTTTAACAAATTGTAGAGCAATAGAATGTATGTCAGTCAAACCAGCTGGTTGTGATGTGATTAATTTGCTACACATAAATATTCTTTATAGTAGTTATTAATCTCTGAATCATTATCTATAAAGCCTGAAAACTGGACAAGTTTGGGTTTTTTTAGAAAAATATATTTATGTGTATGTAGTCAATTTGTTCATTTTTTTACAGACTAATTTCCTTGATGTTCTTGTTCATAAAGATTTGAAATATGCTTTCAAACCATCTTATTAGAATCCTTCAAGCAGCTTAACTATATGTTTTTGCAAAAAATGTTGGCTTAGAAACTGCTGTAGAAAAAAATTGCTCTGAGTTTTTGTAGCCAAATAAGGAAAATCAGAATTGAATAAAATATCCATTTGATTATCTGAATATTTAACATGTTCATCTTTTATGAAGGTTGTTAGATTACCCTTTTTTCCTTTTTTAGCAACTAATACATATCAAAAATTACACAGAAAATCAGAGTAGTGTTAGTACCTCAAGGTTAAAAAGAAAAAAGGATTCTGAACAAGATCCTAATCCAGTTTGTTAAATGACATTGTTTATAGTGTCATATAGATATTTCTGCTTAGGAAGTCGTTGTTATGACTTCTATTTGTTGCTTTAAGAAAATCTTCTCAGCTTTCTTCAGCAATTGCTGGGAAAGTGAGCAAAAAACATGATTCCAAAGTACTGTTGTTTGGTCAAGGCCTGTGAGGAAAGTACCTTAGATTATAGTCCTTCCTATTATGTTTCTTCATCAATTTTTCTCTAAAAGAACTGCTGCCTGCAATTAAATTACGTGCCAGATACAGCGTCACCAGGCCTGTGCTGATTTCATCACACACCAGCTTCTTTTGCATATATTAATGCAGTCCCTGTAATAGCTTTTAAAAACAATCTCCCTTCAGTTTTCATTATACAAATAACATTTGAGCAGATTTTATTTTTTTTTTCAGTGCTGTTGCTTACTGGAGGTCTTCTTAAGGGAGTTCCCATCTCTGTGATTTGTACCAGTGAGGTGGAACAATTCCATGCAGTTTTCTTTGTGGTTGCAGTTACAGTGTCTGTTGCTGCAAGCCTGTGGAAGCACATGTGCATTACAGCATCACTCCTAAGGGGATATTCCCTCCCTCCCCAAGTGGCATCAATAATGTAAAAAAGTTACACTTACTGGAACTGCAATCCCTAAAAGCAGCTGAAGTGCCCCATACACACAACTGAAGTTTACAGATGTTACAGTTCACAAGAATCTTATCAATAGTTTTTCACTGCTGCATGACACAGTGATATACAATATGCCAGCATGGCAACTGAATGTGACCTCTTTATGAAACTTATTAGATGAGTAGATGCTTATAAAAATATGCTGCACTACAAGGAATGTGTCAGAAAAGGAGCAGCACAAAATAAAAAAAAAGGCATTATCAGCATTGGGTTTGCTGTACTGGAGATTTCCTTACCTAGAATCAGTTATGAGGGTGTTCAGGTATTCCTGTCATCATCTCTCCAGAGAGCACATTTGCACACAACGGGCAGGTTTAGTTCCAGGCTGACTCAGTAGTATAATAAGTTTTCAAAGCAAGAGTGGACTTTTTAAAAAAGAGTTCTATTGTGCAGCTATACATCTGTCTTCCAGAAAGCCCAAAATGGATATGTCTGTGTAGTGAAATATGGCACTAGCTTTCCCTCCAGGAAAATAGACAGAGATCTCCAAAATGCATCCAGGTATCCTGTGCTGGCTCCCATTTACATTAGCTTGTACAAGTTTTTCAGAAATTAAGGAAGCAATCTATTGATCCTAATCTAAATTCAGAACACCTGCAGTGATGTTGCTGCACTTTGTAACCAGAATCCACGGTTACCATGGATAAACCCATCTATTACCCAGTTAAAATTGTCACTGCTGACTCACATGGGCACCTGTTTGCTCCATTCTTTGGTTTATATGATCTGAAGAGGTAAAATGCATGGATACTAAATGACCTCATATGTCCTGTGAAGTGTTTGCTAATGTTCTCATACATTAATGTCAGGAATTCTGGATGCATTTTTCACTTACATGTAACTAGAAATAATATCCTGGGAGACTCTTTAAATATTCTCTACAAGGCATAACAGCCTGCAGAAAAAAGTTCAATTATTCATGAATTACCTTTGTGCTCATTTTTAATGTGTTATAAATCTTAACCTTAAAAAGAAAATATCAGTGAATGGTATGTGTAAGTTGTACCCTCCTGGACAAGTTTGCCAATTAGTAGCAGTGTCTCATTTCTAAAAATGAAATAAGCATTTCTTTGGTTTGTGATGCTATAGCACACATTCTCAAGTTACATTGTATAATCCAACAACCCATTTATGCAAAGCTTGAATGAAAAAGAAAATGTGCTTTTCATTTCAGAAATTCCACTCTTTTGGGATACAGTCTAGGTTAGATTTTTAACATTGACTTAAGCAGCAGATGTGCAGTGAATTTCATAGCAATAACGTAATTGTACTTGGTGAAAGACTGGCCTACCTTGTAAGAATACCTTTTATGGAGCAAATGTTTTGTCATCTAGCTTTCTATAATAGTTTGTGAAAAACCTGCTACCTAAAAAAAAAAGATTCCTGAGAACCATAAGAGAAGGCAACATCTTTCTCTCTGTGGTTGTGTTTAATGCTGGTAACAATGATTCTGTGCTGGGGAGAGTTTGTAGTACTCTCAAGTAGCGTGAAGATGAATAAATGCAATATTTAGACAGAAGCTGATTTAGTAATTTTTCTTGAGTGTGATGGAAAGGCAGTGAAGGTGAAAATGCTACTGCAATGCTAAAAAGGCAATAAAAACCCACAGGGGCACTTCTTAAGCTGATTTGCACAAAACTTAGTAACTCACTGCATAATAAAATGCGTGTGAAACCGTTGTCGGATGGCATGGTGTACTACTGGAGTGCTGATTTGGCATAATAATAAAACTAAACATTTCCTTCTAATGTACCTGGCTAGATCTGAAAACACAGAATGTGTCGTTCACAGTGCATTTTCACTGACAGAGAATCCAGTGCTGCATTCAAGTGTATGACAGAGGATGGGATGCTCCTGCTGTTACAGAAAATCAGGTTCCATGCAAATATATGAGATTCGTATAAAGCTGTGTGGGAAAGCAAGCAGAAGTAAGGAGCAAAAAGGAGGTTTGATATTGATATAATATTAATACATAATATTTACACAAGAACATCATTCCTCCTGAGCACCTGTATTAGGTCATTTTTTAAGGGAATTGAGAGAAGAAATTTTTCTTTTGCTTAGGGAAGAATGTGCAAGTGACATGAAACCTCAAACAGATGAGATCTGTGGAGATTTTAGGAAGCTGTGAGCAGTAAACAAAAGTATGATTATTCTGCCCAAAACTTGTGGATCCCTGGTTTCATGCCGAGGGAGAAGGAAATGAAAGATTTGAGCAAGGATAAAGTGCATGTTAGCTGAGGGAGAGAAGGTGTGGAGCTGTCCAGGTCTGCAGGGGCTGGGTGAACAATGCAGAGCATAGCGTACAAGCTAAAACAAGGATCAGAATCCTGGAAGGAAGATGGACATTTCTTCCAAACAAATTAAATCAGACTTCAAAATGCAGAAAGGGGTTATAGATGGCTCCATGACTTCTGCCACCCCCCTCCATCTGCATACGTGGAAAATGGGAGGACGCTGAGAAGGGGAAGTCCATTTGAAAAATTTCAAAAACACTTTATTAAAGCATCTTTTTTACTTGTGCCATAAATCAGATGGCTGTAGAGCTGTGGAGTTTTCTCCTCTTTCTTTTTCTTAGCTCTGATGAATGCAAGTTCCACAGATTCATGTAGGACTGGCAATTTGTAGCTGTTAGTTCCTCTGGCTACTACACAGCTATGGTTGTCTTTCCTAGCTTGACACTCAAAAGCTTCTTAACCATTTTGTAACAGCCAAAGAAGGATATAAAGAATGGGAAGTCAGCAAATTTGTGGTTGTTTCTCACTGCAGTGAAGAGAGGGGAGAAACCTAATTTGTGGTTTGGTCTCTGGTTTGTTTTGTTTTTCCTAAGGGTACTCGGATCCTGAAAATTGAAACTGTGGGTATCACTACATCTAGAAAAATCAAACCAATTATGCTTTAAAATGCAAGTCCTGTATTATTATGTCACCGGTGCACTGAGGCACAAGAATGTTATTTACTGTTAGAACACAATATTAAGTGCTTTTATTTCCACTCCTTCTCTTACAGAACATGAAAAGCAGCGATTATGCAAAAGCACAGATTATATGAATTTGCACTTCAAAGTGAAATGGTTTTATAATGAATATGTGCGAGAACTCTCCGCTTTCAAGGATGCAGTGCCTGAATACTCTCTGTAAGTGGTGATTCGGGAAGGCTTCCGTGAGGCTGGGCTTTGTGCAAGGTTTATTTTGGTCAAATATTTATGCTCAGCTTTGTGCAAGGTCTCAAGATGTGTAGCACCAACAACTACTTTTTGCACTTCCTTCTCTTTAGTTCTTCATCCTACCCAGTGAAATAGTCCAGGTGTTAAATGTGCCATTAGCTATTTCATAGGTTTCTTGTTGTAACTCCAGATCTTCAGACATGACAAAATGCTTTGGTCAGAAAATGTCTGGGAAGGGATGAGATGTGGGAACAGCAGCACTGTTAGCTGTAGGTCCCTGCATTTGTTTTGTAACCAAATTTGGCTAAAGCTGTAATGCTAACAGGATATACTACTGAAATCATTCTTACTGGAGTGGGTTAACACTCAGCTGCTGGTTTTGTTTTCACCTGTCTCCCTGCAATAAATATATTCAGTGCTGTCCTTGTGTATGAGCTATCCTTAATCTTCTGCAAGTCTGTTGGTTTGCTGAGATGTTGTGAGGCCTGTCATTACTTAATTTTTTTTTTGACTAAACAAAAGAAAAAAAAACCAGCTGATTTTTACTAAAACAAAGTTACACACAAGATATTTCATATACAAATAAAAAATAAATGTTACCAAAGAGCCAATATTGATAGAAGGTGTATACCTGCTTCACTGGTAGAGAATTGACTACTGCTAATTTTGCATCACCAGGGTACACCAGTGAGAATATTGTGAAACTGAAGCCTGAAAAGCCTTTTGGTAGCTGCAGCATTTTGGTCACAAAAATTTTTCCAGGGTTGTTGGAATCTTTAGCAATTAGAACAGATATGAAAACAGAAGGTGCCAAACTGCTGGGTAGTATGACATCTCTCCTCTTTGGATCTTTATGAAATCTACCTACTTTATTTTACAAAATTGCTTTTAATTTTCAGATGGTTTGAACCATTTGTCATTCAGTGGCTGGATGAAAATGAGGATGTCTCAATGGAATTTCTTCATGGAGCACTAGAAAGAGACAAAAAGGATGGGGTGAGCTTTTACTTTTTAAAGAAGAGAATAAATAAAGCATTAAGACATACATTATTACAAAACCAGAAGTATATTTGGTCCCACGACATCCTTCTTAGACTTCAGGAAACAGCTTTTGGAAGATACCTTATAGAGAAATTCCTGTTCTAATTCCCTCTAATTCCCTCTGCCTAAATCCCCACAGAATTTATTCTATGGTATCATTTCACTAACCTATGATGTGATAATGATGTCATGAATGAAAATTCTGGTTTCATTTTAAAAGGTTCAAAAGTATCCAAAAAGTGAAAAGCCACATTTCTTAGTATTACCAGGGAGATTTTTTTTTTTCTTTATTACTTTTTATGACTCTGGGAGGAATTTCAAGTGTAGGAGTCAGTAAATACAGTTTTGATCTCTGAACAAATATTAACATTTGAATGTTTCTCTCTAGTTTCAGCAAACATCAGATCATGCCCTCTTCTCTTGTTCTGTGGTTGATGTCTTCACACAGCTCAATCAAAGCTTTGAGATTATTAGGAAATTGGAGTGTCCTAATCCAGAAGCACTATCTCATCTAATGAGAAGATTTGCAAAGGTAAATTAAAGTCAATGCATCTCAACTAAGCCTCAGAGAGAATGACACTGTGTTGCCATGTACTTAAAAGCTAAGTGATTCCAATGCTTTTTAGAATCAATGTTTTCTATCTGATTGGGATCCTCAGAAAGACATGCTGCCTGTGGCTTAAGGCTGGGTTTTGTCTACCTTGTCAAAATGGTTTACCAGTTGGAGAAATTCTGTCCTCTCTGAGATTCCACATTCGTGTATTTTATACATATATGTATGCATCAATTGTTATCTTGCTAAGAACTGATTGCAGCTCCATTAATGGAGCCATTCATTGAAATGCAATTAGCTAATTAGTCAGTGCAAGGGAAGGAACAGTTCAAGGTGTGGCAATAAAGTATTTTTGTTTGAAGTCCTGAGGTGGTAGTTATTCACCTGCTGCTTGATAAACTCAGCTCTGCTAGCTTTCTATTTGGATAGTTACATTTCCTCACAAGCTCTGAATTTCCATTACAGTCCTGCTGGCTTTAGGAAAGTTCACATTTACATTTAATTCTGTTCTTTCATTGCAACAATTCTCCATTTGCAGAGTTCTTATTTACATGAATATTGTAAGGTAACTCATATTGCCAGGCTTTGAACAGTGCTCCTTTTGTCTTATATTTCCATTATATTTCTAGTCTATGTATTGTCACTCTGGAGGAATTTTTGAGCTTGCTGCTGTTCCATTAATTATGTAGTACATTGTAAGGAGTAGAGTTCTCAATGCTTCTCAAAAACAGTACTGCTAAAATTAAATTATCTCTGCTATTGAAGATTGCTTTTCATTAAGATCTACCCACCATCTGCTGTGCAGGGATTTGAAAATGTGCTCACAGGATTGTTTATATTATAGCTAAAAAATATAATATACTATGTGTGTAAGCACCTGTAAAACCTATCATTTATACAAACCTCTTCTTTTATTATTTTTGGTTTACATTATGAAATTCACCATTTAAAAGAGTCTTCTCCTCTTCTAGACTATCAACAAAGTACTTGTTCAGTATGCTGCAATTATTTCAAGTTACTTCAGCTCCTATTGTGATAAAGAAAATGTGGTGAGTAAGAAGCTGTGGCTTTTTTTCTGCCTCAGAAATTACCTTTAAGTGACTTACTGTACTTTTTGAAAATGTAATCTCTTCTTTATATGAAAAAACATGAATGGAGGGAGGTCACCATGTTTTCATAGCTGCTTACAGTGATGTATAAAAGCTGCAATAAGTGAAATTAGTTAAGAATCCTAGTTAATCATTTCAGTATTAAAGTTACAAAATAATTACAAGATGACCACAAACATGCCATGGATAACAGCCAAGTACTGTGGTGAACATGGTGAGTGTATCTTCGTCTTGTTTCTCAAACAGAAGAAAATACTTGTTTAGGGTTTTCACTTGTCACTGCCTTCCCTCTCTGTATCAGTTTGTGCACTGGAGAGTTTCTCAGATTGCTGTTCCTGTGCAGGGAACATGTGCAGAGGTTGCTGCTGCCACTCACTGTGCTTGAGCCCTGCAGAGGGGAGAAGGAATTGGTGCTCTTTTGTTGCCTCACTGCTTACGAGGGAGTCCCTAACGAAGGACCAGATTGCCATGGACTCAGAAATAAATGAGATACGGACACTAAAGATGTAGCTGAGCAAATGGAAACATTTTCAATACTTTAACAAGACCAAGGAAAAGTATTCTTGGGAACTTGCTTTTCCATATCCTTGACATGGGAGGCAGCTTTTAGCACAGTGTCTGCTGTATTTAGTAGTGTTTTGTCGAGCTGTACCCATCTGCAGTTGGATCAATAGCTGGAGCCCCATCCTCAGACTGTTTACCTTTAGAGGTGCAGCCCTTAGCCCATCACAGATCTCAGCTGTCCTTGTGTCACACCCCTGTGCATGACAGCTGCCAGTGCCCTCTATATAGTTAGGGGCAGTGTGATGGTCTAGAGTTCACCAACATACACACAGTAATAAAATTTAAAAATAAAAATATCTAAAAATATTGCAGCTAAATATCAAATTTTGGGAGTTCCTATGAATTTAACGTTAGTATTAAATAAAACTCACTGCTTTCTAGAAGAAATGAGTTCTAATAAAACATTGAATCGTCAAGCCTAATTGTTTGTGTAGTCTTTTGGCCTATCCAGTGGAACTTTTTTAATTGTTGGAGTGAATAATTTCTGAAGTCACCCTCGTATACCTATCTTTATTAAGGCTTTAGATGAAATCAATCTCATTGTGAATGAAAGAATGGCTTGGGTTGGAAGGGACCTTAAAAATCATCTCCTTCCACCCCTCTGCTGTGAGCAGAGGCACCTTCCACTAGACCAGGTATAAAGTATTGTATCAAATGCCTTTGAGGGACGTAAGTTTTTTTTAACAGCATTTGCCTTACATACTTTTATCTTAATAAAAGTCCATTTGATTTGGTAATTTCAGCTACAATAAATGTTCCTCTGCATTTAAGTTGATAGAAGAGAGTAAAACGAATACTTTTATGATTCAAATTAGAATTTGGCATTCTTTTCCAAGCCAATACTTTTAGTAATCTCATTAAACGCTACAAAATGTGCACATAAACTGTTCAAATAAAAGCATATCAAAGATGCTTTTCATAAAGGTATTTATCTAGTGTAAAAACAGCCTCTTATCTTCCACCTCCTGTCAGCATTTGCAAACAAATGTGGGTTCTGGTATTGTACTTGCCACTCACTTTTACGTGTTGTTGTGTCTGTCTGATTGCTGTAAACTGCTGCACAGACTATTCTGAAGGGTGGGTGATAATGAAATACAGAGAAGGTTTTTAAATAATGCTCTTTACTGACAACAATAGCAAAGTTTTCATTGAGCCAAGGTAGGCTTAGGCTCTGAAAGAGCCACCTGAGCCAGCCTCAAAGGAAACTTTGAAACTGGTTCACTGTGAAGTATTTTTCTCATAGCTTCAGTATATTGCCAAAGGCATTTGCATTTGTTTGGAACAAAAGGAACAAGATGTTATATTCAGCTACTTATAACCCCGTCACAAATCATAATTCTCATAATTATTGATTTGTGATATTGCAGATAATTTCCAAAATAATTCAAAAAAAATTATTAGAAGTTAGGAGATAGTACAGGAAAGGAGGGATACAATCTTAGTGATTGTAAATTAGTAGAATGTAGACAGACAAATAGAAGTGGGGTTTGTAGATTTTTCAGGAGATGAGCAGAGAGGTGACATTTCAGCTATACAAAGCCAGCTGCATTCTGTCAGATGAGCACCATGCTTCACTGGGAAGGAATAATCTAAGTGGTAAAAAGTTAGACCAAATTTCTTTTTCTTTTTCTTCAGTGGAGAAGGACTCTGACACCAAATTCCTATGAGGGTAATGCATTAATAATTAAAGCTAAATCATGTTATTGATCCAATCATGTTTTAGCTCTACATTGGAACATGCTATTAACTAGAAAGGTACAAATGAGTATCAATCACTGTAATCACTGCATCACCACCTTGTTGTCTGAAAAAAAAGTGTATGTATTTTATTGAAATGCATTTTCTCAGTGTCTAAATTAATCCAGTCAGGCACTAGAACACACTGGCCTTGGCCAGCCACAGTTCCTCTTTTAGTAAGTCTTGTCTCATTGCTTCATCTGCACCATAACAAACCAGCATATAATTCATCTAAGAACACAAGATTCTAGTAATAGATGCTTTCTTCCATGATTTTTATAACCACCTCCTTCATTTCATTAACGATTTACTTCTAACCTTATATAAATACAGAAATTGCTGTCTTTTGCAGTGTTCTGCCTGTAAAAAATGAGCTTAAACAGCCACATTTTAGACTAAAATAATATGATTACAGAGTTCTATTGCTTAGTTTATTCACCAGCTTTTCAGCTAAAGAAAAAATGCATATTTCTAAAATATTATTCTGTTATTAACAGAACTCCTCTTGATTTATTCAAATACTTAAGCATCAGCCATTATCTGTGTTACAGTGTTGTCACAGTTTTCTGCAAAGGCTGGGCCTAGCAAGCAATGTGGCAACCCCTCTCCTGCAGCCTATTGTCACTCCAAAGCACTTTGACCATCATTGCCTCTGCTCTCCACGGGATGATGATGTGCTGCTTGCATTAATCCACCAGATGTAGCTGTATTAAGTATGACTAGAAACTACCTGGGCTAGCTCAGGACATGACATTCTGGGATCTGAAGCCTGTCCAGCTGAGTGGGAGATGGATCCAGCTCCCTGTGGGGCAGCACTGCCCTTGGTGGGAGTCATGGGCTGAGCAGGCAAAGACAAGGGTCAGTTAAGCAGGAAGGAGAGCAGCAGTGGACAGGAAATTCTTTTAATAAACACAGCTGTATGAATGAAGATGGTCTTAGAAATCTTCTCCAACCTTAATGATTCTATATTTCTGTGAATGTAGGGCTGCTGAAGAATTGGTCATGCACAATCTCACATTTGATGCTCTCTCTGTAGGCCTGTATCTTGATGAACAACATTCAGCAATTAAGAGTCCAGCTTGAGAAAATGTTTGAGTCCATGGGAGGGAAGGAGGTGAGTCACATCTGTTTCCTGGTTCATTCAAAGTTCCTTAGAGATCATTAGCACCATGTTTGCAAACTAGTCAAAGCTTTCACTTCTACTTGCAAAGAAAATCAAAATGTTTTTTAAAAAAGTCTGCAAGACCTATGTACTGTCCTGACAATACTGGAATGACATCGTGCTATTTCACAGACACATGCTAATGATCTGTAATGTTCTATCAGCACTGAGTGTTTTGTGTTGCAATCTGTAGTGCCAGCTTTATTTTAATGTTTGTATTGGACTATACTTTGCTTTTCATGTATTGGTACGTTTTGTCTGTAATGTGTCATTGTCTTTGTCTAATGCCTTTGACTTGCAATCCACTGAGCAGAAGAAAGAAGGAGAGAGATTCTCTTATGAGGTTTGTGATAGTAAGCATCTTTTATTATTCCTGACCATATTTTCTAAGGCTAACAACAGTCACATTTTCTACTTATTTCCATTGATGCATTTGTGTAATTCCCTATGATCTAAAATCAGAAAGAGCTATGCTTGGGCTTTCAGTTGACTCTAAACTGTTTTACTAGGCAGATCGTGCAAAGCCTTTCAGAGTTTTAAAAAATCTATAAAACATTGTAAGTGCACTTTTCAGTATCTGAGGGCCTGCTTGTATTCAAGATACCATTTCACCAAGAGCTGTTACTCAACAGTTCAAAACATCCTCAGCTTTACCCCCTTTTCAGATTTAAAAGTGCCTGATGTCCTGTCCAACAGTAAAAGGACATAGACAGTGCTTCAATACCTTCCTGACTATAGTCTTTAACTGTTCTGAAACATGATGAAGAAAGCCATATCTTCAAGCCATAGAAAAAATCCTGTCTACTTGTTGAGAAGCAATGTTTAGAACACGAATATCCTACCCATATTATCAGTAGCTTGCTTTAAAAACTAGGTTATGCAGACATCATCCTTTTTCTTCTTGAGGCTGTAGCTTGATAGATTCACAAAATTTTGATCTAATGTGGCCACACTAGAGAGAAAACTGGAAAACACAGCATTTCATATTTCCACATCCACAGCGGGACCCTGCAGAGGTGAGATGGATCCCCTCTGCCATGCAAGGAGCTGCAGCCTCCAGATTCACCTACAGAGTCACTCCAGGGAGTGGAGGTTCTCCTGAGCCAGGAGCAGCTCCTTGAAGCTGCCACAGCAAAAACACTGCCTGCTCCAGATAACAGGAAATCAACCTTGGCAGCCGTGTCACTGCAAATTTCTTACCAGACTTTGAGAATAGATATTCATCATCCACAAGTGGCTGTTTTTGTGGTTCCTATTATACCCTTTCCTCTCTCTGAATATTACAAGTAATCTTGTCCTCCATGCTTTTATGTTCTGTGCAAAGTACTTTTGTATTAGGTCTTGGATCCAATCTCAGTTTTGAATGTCATGATTCATGAGAACAGGTAAATGTCCATAAATCAGGATAACAACAAGGGCAGAGGAAAGCTGAGTCACATTTTATATATATGTCCATCAAATTATTTTCAACCAGAATATTTGCTTGAATCTCTAAAATGTCCCCTTTTGCACAAGAAAATATTAGTTTTTAATTTGCTCCTAATGCCTTATATAATATTATTTTTTTAAATTAGGATTTTTTCATAGCAATTTTCTTTCAGAAGTTCTTATGACTTCTCATCCTTTTTGGCTTCCTTTTGATGTTAACGAGGATGAATTATTAAGCTTGTTACAGTATCAAAGCAGACTTTCCTAGAAATATGGTGCAACATGCAACCCAGGGAGACAATTTGGGTGGATTTTTCTATAATCCCTTCATTAGGTGCCTTAAGTGCATCTCTGATTTACAGTCTAAAAGAAAAGATCCTAAAAACGCATTCAGACTTTTAGGGCAACTTCTTGAAGAAAAGTCCATTCGTGTTCAAATTTTTTTCACCCATATCAAAATGCTACTAAAATGTTTGTCCTCCAATTGGAATACTATTCCAAAGGCACAACTGCTAATGGCCAATTTGACTTATTGAACTGGGACTTATTAGAAACAAAACCAGCAATAAAATCTGTAAGCAGTTTCCTTGAAGGGAAAAAACGGTTTAATATTTCACTTGTGGAGGGCATAAAAATCAGATGATTTTCAGCAAAGTAATGAGACCTATTTCAGTTGAAGCAAAACTAATTCTAAGAAAAATTAAATGCTGTTAATCTCCTCAGTGTCACACTGTGAGCAGTATGTCTTTCAAACTGTGCAGTCCAAATAACCACAATCAAGCAGCAGTCCCTCTGTTCAGAGTAGGCTTATTGCACATTGCAGGCAGGGAGCTCTATAAATAGAGAAAAAACTGGTTTCTCAGATCCCCCACCATTAAAATAAAATAGTCTGAACAAGATGAGCTTCTTTATTGACTGTCCTCTGCTGCAGCAAAGCAGGGAGGGTACTTACAAATCATATCAATGAGAACAGTTGGCCATAAGAAAGAGTAGTAAGTGCATCCAACCCACTGTTTTGGGGGTTTTTTTAATCAAGTCCAAAAACATGGGAGCAGATCATCATCATAGAATTTTGGTTTACCTCCTGTTTGTTTCATCCAAAAGGAAGGCATACATTTACACTAAATATTTTTTTCATGTCTGACAAGCTAGAAGCAGATAAAAGAGAAAGAAAAGAAGCCAATGCTTGTGTTACTTTATACCAGATGACAGAACATGGCAGAAATGAGTTACAGTAATTAGGATCAAAAAACAAGGTGTAAAGCAAAAGGAGGTTGCTTATGTATGACGATATTATATTAACTGTAGATATGTCGTATTCCCACTTTGGTAAATTCAGTTCCAACTTTACATGTAAGGCTTAGGAATTCCTGTAGGAATCTATATGTGGCCTTAAAGACTTTGATGGGGTGACAGAGGACCAGACTTCAGCAGAATAATTCTGAAGTGTCCATCTTTACATCTTGTACAGAGGCCCAAGTGCTTTTCAGTGCTCTCAGAGCAGTGTCAGGCAAACATCTGACATCTCACTGTGCCAAGGGTGTGGGTGGAGGAAGGGTGACATCTGTCAGACACAGAAAGAACCACTGAAGTGATGGAGCTGATATAACCTGGATCTTTGCTAGATATACAGCAAATATGTAAAACTATTTTCTGAACAGAAGTGACCGGGTGGTCCCATTAGGAAACTATAAGTAATTAGACCTGTGAAATTGCAGCTAAATGGAATTCAGATTAGAGAGGTTCCATTTAACTCATGCAAAAGTAATTTGCATCTCTGTAGTTTCCTGCAGAAACACCACCAAATTTGCAGTTAACAAGATTTTGTCCATACTAGGACACATTAAATTACAGGAGGGAATACCCCAATCTAACACATCGAAAGCAGACAAATTCATTGGGTTTTTAACTCTTTTCCAAGGCATATCTGTGTAAAAAATTTCACCGTTTTAGACAGGCAGAGTTTGGAAACTATGATGTTCAAATATTTCTCATTTTTTCAGCTGTTCAGAAAATGTGTTCCCAGTTTTTGTATAACATTCAGAAAAAGTCAAACTTCTAATTATCCCTGTGATAATACATAATCAACAGATCTTACGTAGTGTGCCAACAAATTTATGAGCATATTCCCTTGTGGGTAAAAATTAATTCTGCTGTTTAGGAACATGCTAAAATAACAGAAATACGAGCCTAGAAAAGCTAAGAATATTAAGAAGTGATAGAAAAGTATGATTTACACATCATTAGTGAAATAAGCTTGCTCCTTTAAAAAAATCCAACTTTGAAACCGGAGCAACCTACCCAGATGTATTTTAAGGCTAGTCCACACATGCTGGGAGCTGTAAATGGAATCCAGAATACATTTGTCCAAGGGGTAAATGCATTGTCTTTTCTCTTTTGGTGCTTCAATTACATATGGTACACTAATGACACTTATAGCTGGGTTTTATTGTTGGTTGGTTGTTTTTTTTTCGTTCCCAAAAAAAATCTGCTCAAGCAGAGCCTTTTCCTTTTATTTTCCTGAAATATGGTCAGGGAAGTTTGTTAGTTTTCATTCCTTCTTCATCAAACTCTATGAAGCAAATGAGACTTGAAGAGAAAAAGAGAAGTCCCCAATACTGTAAATACTTCATTTTCATGTCTATATATCCCTCTATGACATCATCTCAGATGCTGATCAGCATTGCCCTTGGTCTCACGTCCATGCTTCCATCTTAGCTCTGCCATACCAGGAAAAAGAAGCAGGTCATGCTGTGGCATATTTGGATGATGCCTGAGGACAATCATTAGCACATAGAAGGCACATGATAAATTAAATGAAAAGTGCACATTTTAGTTCTGGTGAGACACTCAAATCACCACATGTTCCAGTACCTAAATAGAAGTAGTGTTTAAAAATCTTGCTGACATCTTCTTAGTGATGCCAGCACGGCCAGGTGTGGAGCCCCTGGCCGGGCAGCCCGCATACCTCTTTGTGCCACCCTCCTCCCCGTGCCCCCCAGAGATGAGCATGAGCATGTGGACACACAGGGCTGGAGGTCCTGCCAGATGCCTCCAGCTGTGCACACACAAACTTGTTCATGCAATTTGTGAGCACAGAGCCTCGAAAATGTTTAACAGTTGCATGCACCCTTCTATAACGTGTGTAATGTCCACAATCTGGCATTAGCATTTAATCCAATTTGGGCCGGACTAAGTTCAATTCCAGGTGAATTTAGCAGATCCATTGTGTTTTCTGGTTATGGCGACAACCTGTGATAGAAAGTAACCACATTGACCTCTATAGGCCCGGTAACAAGGTGATCCTCTAGTTTGTGCATGATCTGCTAAGAAATTTTGAGTCTTCTGCTTGCCTGGTATTTTGTGTTTTCCTTGACATGTACCATGTTCAGCGTGAATGCTTGTGTGTTCAGTGTTTGTTAAATGTTTATATTCTAGTGGTCTTACATTTGAGGTTTGTATGTATCCCTCCAAAGGAGACAGTATAATTCCCTAGTGAACTGCACTTCCTGGCAAAATGTTTGCCTTTGATAGTAAAGTCTTAATTTGCTTACTAATATAGACATTGCAGTAAAATGAGCTTTTTAATTCCTGCTCTTCATATGAAGGAAGGCAATCACTTTAAGTGTATGAACTGTCAAAGTGTATCTGCCAGGGACACTGCTAAGATATACAGAAGCAACAGAAGTTTTCTCAATGCAAAGTAATTCAAAACTAAATCAGTAAGTAGTCACAGTAAGTACTTAGAATAATAAGTAAAATATGAGTTCTCAGATTAGAAGAGTGCTCCACAACACTGAGTATCTTCTAAAGGATGTGTGGTAATTCCCCCTTGTCACCTATTTCAGGTTCTTGTCAAAACCTGTAGTGAAAATCTTGGATTTTCTATGATTTTAACCCACACGTAACCTCTAAGGAGATAAAGGACGGTCTAAGATTAAAACACAGTAGATCATTGGATCTATTTCAGTTTGCTTTGCTATAGAATTCCTGTGTAGTCTCATGTAAATTATCCAGTGTGCTGCAACAGCTTCCCCTTGTTTCAGAAAAGAACTGACCTGCTGCACCACAGTGCTCTAAAGCACCAGAGGAAAAATAAGCACCAAACACTACTCATGCAGTTGAAAGACAGAAAAGCACAAATAGAAACAGCCTTGATTATGTATTCTAAATGTGCAGTGTCCTTTGAAATTGTCAGAAGATCTGTACCTGACCTTACTGCAGAACAGAGTACACAAATTAAGGGGTATCATTGAAAATCATTCCTTAACACTGTGATGTAGGCAGCTGAAAGACCTGGAACATCAGCTATTAATTCACATTCAGCTGTTGATCCTGATGATCATCTATCATATCCCAGAATGGGCTGTAACTATTTTTCCTGAATGCTAAAGATCAGGGAGATAAAAAATTTATTCTTTTTTATTTGAAAAAGAATCCACAGCAAATAAACAAGTTTGCTGATCAATATCAATAGGGTACTTTTTTGATTAAATACCTATGCATGGATCCTCATTCCTGTAAATGTAAAAACATATTTCTTCCCTGCATTAATTTTCTTCCTATGTTTAGAAAACCTGTATCAGAGCATCAGAATGTGTTGCTCTGTGCTTGAATTTTGTTTGCCTTCATGGCTTTTAGAAACAGCAGTACTGAAATTGGGTAGAGTCCCTTCCCACACACTCTGTCAGTAGAATTGGCATGGATAGTCTTCAAGCCATCTTTTTCAGTGCTGGCTGTTCTGATTTAACACTGCATTATGGAAACATATGGAATATGGAAACAACTTCAATGCAAATCACAAAACCAAATACCAACCATAGTGAAATGTACAAAAATATGAAGGCATCTGCATTACCTTTAATATAAGCTTTTTTCTTATATTAAAAGAAATTTTAATTTCTTTTAATGACTTTTCCTGCATCCTTCTCTTGGTGTGTCTTATTGAATGCCACTGGCCTGATAATGGTAGTTCTCTCCTTGTGACTGCCAACACCATTTCCACAATGCCACAGAAAGGTTTTTTTCAAGGCACAGTTTGGATTTCTAACAATATAAATATTCCCTACTGTAATAAAAGATTTTTCCATATTTTTAATGTAATTATATATTTCAATTTATATATTATACATTTTGCTACTAAAACAATTCTGTGTCACAGCAGGTGTTTCCACATTTGATTTTCCATAGTGCAGTGTATCTTTGCATATAATTCCTAATTCATTGATTGTAATGGAAACCCCAGAAACCTAGTGTATAAATAAAATATAATCTTATTTATCTCTTTGCAGTTGGATCCTGAAGCTAGTGTTGTTCTAAAAGAACTTCAGGTGAAACTTAGCAATGTATTGGATGAACTCAGTGTAACGTATGCTGCAAGGTAACAAACCCATTTCACTGCAAACCTTAGAGAAATATTCCTGCTCAAAAGATCTCCCTCGTTGAGGAAGTCTGGGTGGTTATTTGGATGTCCTGAGGCATGGCCTGCTTCTGCCCTGATGGAGTGGTGTGCATTTGTGTGTGTATGTGTTCAGACTCTGAAACAAATAACAGTAACCTCTCTGTAAAGACAACTGAACATCGTCTGTGGGCATGAGCGTGTCACAGAGGTGAGGCTGATGGCTTTTGCTCTGCTTTTTGGAAAGCAAAGTCACTGTTTTTTTTCTTGCCTGATGTGCTATGTTAAACTTTCCTCTCTGACCATGTTTATGTTACTTCCTGAGACTGACAGCTTTTTCCAAGTGGCCTGCTTCAGCCATGGATGTCTGCCTGTGTTTAGCCTGCTTCAAGTGGTCATTGTGAATGGCCTTCTTGGGTCATTTGCTTGCCTGTGGCTCTTCAAAAATTGTCTACTGAGCCTTACTCTCAAAACCTTTCATTAATCACAGTGCACACTGCAGTCCTGAATGAGTATGGTGCTGTGCCAGTAGTCCTTGTGGTATTAGAAGTAGCAAGTGACTTTTGCTTCAAATTAGAAAGAAATCTAAGAAAGAGGGATTAGTGCTGTAGTGGTGCTCATTAAGCAAAGTCTGTAGTTGCTTATTTAATCCCTGGATGGGCAGTCTGGGTGGACAGTGCTTTTTTCTGTGTGCTTAGTTTGCTGTATTGTCTTGCTGTACTTTTGCTCCCAGGCTCTGCTTCTCGGATCATTGACAGTGCATGAATATTATTTCTTTCCAGGGCTTCTTTCTGAATGAGCCAACTAGGTTTCTGCAAAAGCAAACCCAGAATAGCTCAGTGTGGGATATGCTCCAGATAGCTAGAACATTCCTCATGGTCAGTTTACTGCTTGGGTCTGTGAGGTTAACAATGTTGGAAAGGTGTCTAATGTCAAGAAAGGCAATGTATTATTCTGGCTTTTGTTGGAGGGACTGGTCCCAAGAATTTCCATGAGCAGTTTCACTAGCTGCCTCATGTTGATTTTATCTAGGGCTTTAAAGTGTGTAGGTAAGTGTACTTCCAAGTGCATTTGGAAAAGTTCCTGATTTTTCCGGTGATTTCATGTGGAGTTTTGTGTTCTCTTTTTACAGTTAGCCATGTCACTGGAACAACTAATTGTTTATTTGCTCTCACAGTAAATTCTCTTTCACTTTCCTCAAGTTAATCTTTGCCATTTATCTTTTCACCTTAACAGGCCACATATATTTTTGGCCTCTGTTTTGCATTTCTCTTCATAAACTAATCCTAAACCATTTCGATCCATCACAAATCAACCCACAAACCAAATTACTGTGTGTGCAGAGACTCTTCCTGCCTCTGAACTGGTGACTGATTCACTGCTGCTCTGTGTCAATATGTTGTCCAAAGGTTATCACATCAATAGCACTTTAAGACTGTCAGACACTCAGCCAGATCAGATAGGAAACAGAACAGTTTTCAGAAAAGCTGACCAGATACAAATTTGAGGAGGAAGGATGTGTTCACAGTCACCTTGAAGTGAAAAAGATTCCTCCCAGGAGGAAGAGTCTGAGTGCTTCTAAGCAAAGGGATTTTTTTGCAAAAGGTTATTTTAAACAATCCAAGTGTTTTAACTCTGTGTAGTTGCAAAGAAGTAACAAACCTTCTGATGACACTGACTGTGTGAAATCTGGAAAAAGTCAGATTGAGCCAAACAGAGCAGAATCAGCAGGAGTTTTTGATTTTGCCTCAAGAAGAATATCAAAGCTTGGTTCCTATATAATCATCAAGAGAAAAATTATTTGTCATCACCTGGTTGTATCGTCCTTTCACACCTAAAATAAAATCTTGAGAAGTTGCTCCTAGCTGGTAATCAATCACATCTAACCTATAGATTCTGATACATCCGTTGCTCTCAGAAAATAAATATTTGGCACACCTACAAGGGTATGAAAATTATGGCAGAATGGAAACAAAGCAGGGAAAAGATCAAAACATGGCATGAATTACTTACATGAGCAATGATTCTCAGTAGAACTTCTATTCAGACTGTAACACCGCAGTATCTTCAATTTTGAACATTGCATCATTGCAGAAAATATTTAAGTCTGGTTGAAGAACCTGATGCAAAATCATCATTATTGTTTTCTCTTGCAGAATTCTTTCATTCTCCTTTGTTTTTCATCCTACAGTTTCCAATTTGTTATTGAAGATTGTGTAAGACAGATGAGCAATGAACTGAATCAAATGAGAGGAAATGGGAATGCAGCAGCCAACAAGAACAGTGCAGCCATTGATGCTGAGATTGTGCTTCGGCCTCTCATGGATTCCCTGGACAAAACGTGAGTGTGACTTTTAGTGTGGCAGGCTGGGACTGGATGCTGCAGTCAGGCACACTTGGTTTTACTCTGATGCACTGTTGGTACCTGGAAGCACTCTATAGTATTTTTAGTATTTCTAGTACTCACTGTGTGCAGAATCCCATGCCTAACCTGTTTACTTACACTGAGCAATTTTTACATAAGCTACAGGCTTGTCTTTCCATGTCTTGTCATGTTTTGAGTCATTGAAAATGAGCCAGTGCACGGTCTCTCCTCCACAGGCTGTGTTATGAAGATTGTGCTGAACAAAAGTCATTCCCATACTGAAATTGTCTGGCATTTGTTCTAGGCTTGTACCCAGTGTCCCACTGCTTATTGATATTCACTTCTGTGTCACCAAAAACCAGGTCATCATCTAAACAGCAGCTTGATTTTTTTTTTTTATTTGGTGAAATGCTAAGTTTTCAGAGGATCCTGCAAACTCATTCTGGCCTCTGTAAGTAAGCATAACTTATGCTATCATCACTCAGCAGTGACAAGTTCTGAAAGGCCATGTGCAGCACAGGCACATCTGTAAGCACATTGATGTCCTTGGTCACTGGTGCTTGTCAAATACCAGTGGCCTTTTGGTGGAAGTGCTGTGAGGACAAGCAGCCTGGCACTGCTCCTGTGCTCGAGGTCTCCAGTCACAAGTCACACACCCCTTTGGTTCCTTATGCAGGTTCTCCCTAGCCAGAAATTTTCAGAGTGAAGGTGGAAAAGGTGCCCCAAAAATTTAATTTTACTGTAAGTAATAGATAGCAAGATTGCTCAGACATGTCAGGATATAGAAATAAATGCTTGCAAACAGTAGCTGCAAATTTGCATTAGCTGTCAGCAACCAGTTCTACATCCCAGTAGAAATACAAAACAAGAGAGACAGTTGCTCCTTATTTTTAAGACATAAACAAATTATATACTAAAGCTTTAATTTAGGGGCGTGGGAGTGCTAAATTGTATCATCCATCAAACTTTATAACTCACTGTGATTTTTCATTTTCAATAAACATGCATCAGTGATATACTAAGCAGTAAATTAGATAGTGGAGATTTATATGAGTTTATCATCTGCAAGTCTTTCTACCAAAAATATTTACTGATAATATTGCAAAATAATTTAGCTACTGCAAAATTTTTATTTGTAGAGAAAAGATTAACCTTAATGGTTATTAATCTGAGCATGATAGAGCACCTCTGAAGCCTTAATGCTAGTTTTGGTGACTGGTTTGTGGTTTTGTTTTATTCCAGTTTAAGTGTCTCTGCAAAAATCTGTGAGAAGACAGTTCTGAAACGGGTTTTGAAAGAGCTCTGGAAGTTAGTCTTAAACAAAATAGAAAAACAAATTGTGCTTCCACCACTGACAGACCAAACCGTAAGTGTGCCATAGTAATTCTCAGTTGATATAAAGGATTGTAATAATGTGCCTGATCAGTGTCTGACACTGTCCTGTTCTGTCCCTTGGCCACAAGGAGTGACACCTGGACTGCAGGCAGTGTTGTGCTCTCTGGTGTCTCTGAGTGGTGCAGCCAGCTTGCTCTTAGCTTCACTCCTTCATTTACTGCCTGCCCCAACTCAGAGCGGTTTTTATGAATGCGGTCATGTGAAATAATGCAGCCATGTGCTCTCATAATCTGATTTCTCTCTCAGCTTCACTGTGCACAGTAACATGAAAAGTGTTCCTTGCCCTTCCTTGTCACATCAGAAATTCAACCACTTCCATTTTTGTAGGCTTTAGAAAGCCAGGGATGCCCCATCCCATCCTCCAGCCCTGCCTGCTGTGCCATTCCTCATCTTGAGGCAGCACTTAATTAACATCAGGAAGCTTAAGCCAAATATAGTGCTAAAGATTTGGGGTATTTTAATAGCAGACCTGACAGGAGGTCCTCTTTGGGCAGAACTGCATTTCCAGCCTGCTGAGAAGAGGGAACAGAGCTGTACTTACAGAAAGTGGGGCTGCACAGGAGGCTTGTGAGGCATGGCCTGATGTGAAGTCTGGTGGCTGAGCCGAGGGCAACAGTGAAATCTGATCCTGTCGGAGGATCAGCAAAGACAGCCTGGCTTGGAGGCCTTTTCATAATTGTTGGCTTGTTTGGGTTTTTTTTAGGGATTGGGATAACATAACTGTTAATTCTTCTTGTTTTCAATCTTATTTAAAAACTAACCATCTTATGACAAGCTATTCATGATGTTGTCACAGTGTGCCTTTGGCAAATTTGCTGTTACACATCCCATGGTACCACTTCGGCTACTAAAAAGCTGTTGGCCAGGGTCCATAAGTTAAAGGCATATCATTAAATCATATTATAATATATTTAAGATGCATGAAAGAATATTGCTGGACATGCAGGAAAAGCTCTAATAGAAAATGTATAAATGGTGCAGAGATAGTAATGAGATTACCTGAACTATTAAAAATTCTAGAGTAGATCATGGCCAGGAGTCCAGTCACTAAATTTGTTTATATTTACTGACATGACCTTGTTAACTATGCATAATTACAAACAACCTTTCTCTCAATAAGTTTCGAATTTACATTTCTGAGATCTTTAATTTGTTTTTCAAACTTTTTGGTGCAAATTGTATCTGCTACATAAGTAGCATTTCAGCTGGGTAACTGCATTTCCCATCATGTGTTAGGAGCATTTATTAGCTTTATGCAGGATCAATTATTCATAGGACAGTCTGTGCAGAGGTGAGTTTCCTTAGTGGTAGCCTCTATATAGAGTGCTTCTGGTAGGCATTGTGAACTATTTCCATTTATTTTGATACTTCTGTTCATATTGAACACTTAATTAAAGAAAATCACTGAAACATAGGATACTGTGAGAGATTTTCTAGCCCTGAATATTTCTTTCTGTTTGAAGGCACAGGCATTCAGAAATTGAATTCATTTTTTCACTTTTAGGTATATAGCTATATAGATACATGTGCATGTTTATCTTACCATTCTCACTACTAAAAAATAATTAAGATTTAGGCTGTAGTTCTATATTACATTTTCTTCAATTGAAGCATTTAGGAAACAAAATTATTTCTGGAAAATTAAACTCTTAGGAACAGAAAGTCTAATGAAAAATTACTCCAGTGTAAGTTGGATGAACCTTTTTCCCTGAAATCCACATAATCAGAACTATGTCTTGCTGAACTGCCATGTAACTGCACTGGTAATTATATTGCTTGGAGTAATTGTGATACAAGATGTGAGCATGGAATTACAGTAGGATTCTGTTTGTCTGAGACAAAGGTGAAGGCATTGGCCTTTGGTGTCATGCCAGGATTTGGCTATTGTGAAATACTGCTTTACCTTCATAATTTCAATATCTTCTCTTTTTTAAAAGGCTCTGGCTCACAGTGCACCATTGTGCTGTGTTTTACTCAGCTGAGGTTTCCCTCTACGCAGGCTTTTGCAGGTTCCTCAGAGCTGCTCACTTCACAGTATGATTGTTCATTTTAGCACAGCACCTGAGAGCTGCAGTTATAGACAGACATCTCACTGACACACACTGAGGACAATCACAGCCTTTGCTTTCAGTATTAAACACAAAATGAGACAGCAGAAAGGAGAGTACAAAACCAGTCTCAGCAGAAAGTGCAATATTTGTATCAGCTGTAGGATACTGGAGGGAATCTTGCTGCAGGCATTCAACCGCTTGGCCTTATCAACTGAATGAAAATGTGTCCCCTGTGCAACTGAAACTTTTATTTAGCTTTGCAAAATGGTGACTTTGGCCAATGTCCTAGCAGAAAATAAGACTGTTGACATAAAAAGCAAACATGCTGTCATGAGTCTGTTTCCTTTATTTTCAATGTGATTACAGGGGCCCCAGATGATATTCAGTGCAGCCAAAGATCTTGGACAACTGTCAAAACTCAAGGTAATGGAGCCAGATGAAGCTTGCACTAACAAAAAAAAAAAGGAGGAACTATTAGTGACTGTGAGGCCAAATCTCATGCCTCATTCTTGTCCTTACATAGTATAATAAGATGGAACATGGCAGTAACTTCTCAGAGGTGAATAATTATTGTACAGTTTCATTAAAACCAAGTTATGAATAAAAGACTGTGTGTATCCGGTAAGTGATCACTACATGGGTCAAGAAGCCATCATATTGCACAATTAGGCCTTAGGAACATTAAACATCAAAACATCACCAAAAAAAAAGTATCTTTGCTTCTCTAACCAGTTCTGAAAAAGCCCTTAAGGTCAGAATGCCAGTAATTTTCTTTCCATGGCCTATTTATGTGCACTGAAACTTAGTATGTACCTCTGCAGTGAAGTCTTCAGCACCTCAGTGCTGGAGTCCACTTGATGGACAACAGAGATGTTTGATATTCATGTCAGTTGTTTGCCAGTCAGTTCTGCCATTAGGATTTCAGATTTGTACAGAAATGTGGTGTTTGGGGCCTCTGTGAATGATTGTTCCGTTTGCTAGAGGAGTTAAAATATTACCTAAGTAAATCACTGACTGCTTATTTAGACAAAGATTTAGCAGGAGTGTAGTCACTGTATGTCTAACATATTCTGATAGGAACTCCCCTTTTTTAACATAGGGCATTAACAAACGTCTGTTAAACTGTCAGGTTTACTAATAAAATTAATTACTTCTATATCATCTAATATCATTATTTTAAGTTAAATTTTAACCTTTCCCCCATCCCCCAAAAGAGAGAAATAATGCATCCTAGGAAAAGAAGTAAAGCTCACTATGAAACAGTGGATCTGCTTCTCTACAGTCTGTGTTTTCAAGAAACAACACAATTGCTCTAGGTTATAATTTGTTGTGAAAGGATTCTGAATTAATCCCTGTTAATCATAGTCCTTGGGGGGCATTTGGTGCATGCTTGTTTGTTTTGCAGAGAACAGATATTCACATTATTGTCTCCCTTTCAAAACCCACTGCAGTCTTCTCTTGCTTTGCAGGACCACGTGATCAGGGAGGAAGCCAAAAGCCTGACCCTGAGGCAGTGTGCAATAATGGACGTGGCACTAGTTACTATAAAGGTACAGCTTGATGTGGTTTTCTGCTCTGTGCTGGAATGCCCAAGAATGACTGACTGGTTTTTAGATAAAAGACTGGAGACTTCCATACAATCTTCATGGATTTGGTTTCTGAAGTCAAACGAAGTCATTAGGAATATTTAATATATTATTAGTTGACATATTATTTAATTTGCTTATCAGTCTTTTTCATATTGGCTTGGATCATAACTTGGTGTAAATAACTTAAAAGCAATCAGTTTATATAATAACAGCATCTTTTGCTGTCTGCTGGGAAGAGACCGTACATCAGGAAGGTAAGGAGGCAGCTACTGAAGTATACAATTGAAGGTATAAGAGGAAATACTTATGATGAAGTCTTTTGCAGTAAAACAGTCTCCAAGGCAAGCAAAAAGTAACAGAGAGGGCTCCCAATTGCCATTTTTTGTATTTGTAGTGGAATTGGCATTTCTTTCAGAAATAAAAATAATTGGGAATTAGTAATGCTGTGGAAACTAGTTGAACAAATTGAAAAATGGAATAAATTGAAGTATGCTCCCAAAGTAAGCCATGTGAAGCAAAGTATGTGAATCTAATAATTTTCCTTTCAAAGTGTTTGTTCTAAACACATGAAAACTGGGAAAAATGTAAACTCTAACCTTGCCTAAATTTCCAGTGTTTAAACTCTTGCAGATGCAACATAAATAAATGTTGACCATTTTACTAAAAATGTCGATATTTGGAGGAAAAAGATTAAATAGGGAAAATCCCTTTGTTAATTCAGCATCCTTATATCTGTGTGCTAAATTAGAATAGTTAATTGATAACATTCATTAACTAAGCTAAAGAATGCTTCCTGAGAAAACTCTTTTCAAATTGTAAGGCAATGACTGTGTGCATTATAACTGCCTGCTGTACTTACAAGCTGATATGGCAAAATCATTTCCAAAATACTTAACAAATAGCCTTGATCATGCAGAAATTTGGCTTACACTGGTAGAAGGTGAAGAAAGGCAAACTTTATGAGTTAACTCAAGAAAAAAAGACTGTTATGTTTATTTAGGAATATAGTTCAAAAGTTAAATGAACAAAATACAGAATTTTTTTGGTAATGCTTAGTAAAAATACAGTTTGTTTAAAAGGAAAAATCATTACTGCCCAGATAAGAATAAGAGAATGGTAAAAATGTCAGTATGTTGTGTGTTCAGAAATTGGGTAGCTGATGATGGTTGGGAAGGGTTTTGCAGGAAGGAAGATCTCTGCTTACAGTCTTTTTATTTTTCCTTTCATTTAATTCACTGAGAAACAATTATAATTTAATAGTGGATGGTGTTATTAATCCTTTGACAAATATAAAGTAAAGGAATTTTTTTAATTTTAAAAATATATATAGCATGTTATCAGTCTTTGTATTATGTAAAAAGAACCATAGCAATTTATATAATTATTTAATATTTTTCAGCTTAATTTGCCATTTGCAGTTAGGAGAAGTGGCTTTCTGGCCTCAGTTATCTCACACTGAGTTGTTTGCTGTCTCCTTAAGTCAGCCCAGAGACATTGTTCATTGCTAACACTGTCCCAGTTCCCACTGCACACCCGAGACCCTCTGCAAAGAGAATCCAGCACCCAAAGGGGCTTGTGTGGCACTTGGCTCCAGCACTGATTGCCACACACTTGACATCTGCCCCTTTCCCTTGTCAGCGTGACTTGGAAACCTCTTGTGTCCCCTACAAACCTCGTGTCACCTTGAAACCGCTCAGAGAGGAGCAGGGGAATGGTTTTAAGGTTTCCATCTCCAAGGGGCAGGGTAATAACTGGTCCAGCTGAATCTGTAAAACCCTAGTTACTCATTATTTTTCGATATTTGGTTCCATACAGTAGTGATAGGTTCACATTGCTGGTTTTGCTTGCAAAATTTACCATTTATGGGAAAACCAAAAACAATAGTTAAACACTCAGGAAAACAAGGATTAGGTGTCCTTGTTTCTCTATGTGCTTTCACGGTGCTTCCAGCCATGTGTAGCTGCTGCTGCAGATAAAATTTTACTGGGAGACACACCTTCAAAAAAATCACAGTAACTGTCAGCAGAGCAGGAAATATTAACAGATTTTAACACTTGCTTATAAATTGATTATGTTTTTTAGTGAATGCATGACTAAACTTTTGAGCAAATAAGATGAGATATTTGTTTGGAACATATTGTATGAAATAATTTGCTTGGAAAGATACACATTTTATATAAGTGTGTAATGGTGAGAAAATAGATTTATTCAGCACCTTTTAAACTGATACTAACTGTCCCCATAGTATTAAAACTTTATAAAATGTTGCAGCCTGATAACTTCAAATCCCCCGTTTTGCTCCTACAGATATTTTCCCCTTTAATAGTCAGTAGACAGCAATACAGAAATGTAAATAACAACTGCTAGGAAACATTTATGTTTCATCTCCTGCAGAATCTTGAGAAGTGGAAGGTGAAATGTGTGCATGAAATGCAAAGGATGTGGACTGTAGGTCTGAGCTGTCCAGATGAGCCTGGGGTACAGCTTTTAGTGGAGATGTGTGTATGTGAACTGGAATGTACATATTGCATCTATTCCTTAGACAGCAAAAAGGCAGGGAGAGCAGATTCTGCTTACAGTCCTCAACACTCCCTGTACACAGTGGACCAATATTGCATCTCATCAAGTAGTCATTGTGTTCCTGAAACATATTGCTTATTTTTACTAATTAGCCATTAATGGGAGATTATTGATCTTGAGACCTAGAACTGTAATGGAGGTTACAAAATGCTTTGCAAGGTGTTTGAACAAAATGAAGGTATGTAGCACATTTATCTTTCCATTGTAGCTAACGTGTATTAATTCATCAAACACTGTCCTGTATACAACTTCGAGAAAAATTCTTCATTGTGAGAGGAAAAAGGGAAGAATCTGTCCCCTAATTTTTCTGAACTCAGCTTTGGGATGGAAAACATAATATAAGGCATTTATATATGTAGTTTTATGTGTATAGTTTACATAGTCAGCATGGCATCAAAGTCGTAAACGTATTTGTTTGTCCAAATCTAGCTGTGCCAGTAGAACAGTAATCTTCTCACACTGCTACTCAAAAAACTTCAAACTCTGAATCATTCTCACTGAAATTTTTTACAAAATTTTCCCTAAAAAGGAATGTATCCTTTATCTGTGCTTGTAAACCATGTCTTCATTTGAGAGGGGTTGGTGATATTTTGGGGTTTTTTAGATAAGGAATTAAAACTGATTCCACTCTCTGCAAACTAAAAGAATGCATCAAATATTTGTCCAGTTTTGGCAAATGAATACTTTAGATCATGAAGACCAAAATCAAAATTTTGTATATTGTTTTCTTCCCCTTACGCTTAATTTTTCTACCCTTGGAAAGATGCTTTGTACTGGAGATTATGAGAGTTATCTCAAATGCTACAATAATTCTACACATGCCTGTTGCTACTTCTAAACATTCATTTAAGAATTTTACTTCAACTTATATGTCTGTAACTGAGGCCTTTTTTTTTTCCCTCTGTGAATGTCCATATTTGTTTTTCATTTTAGCAATATTTCCATGCTGGAGGAAGTGGGCTGAAAAAGAATTTCCTGGAAAAGAGCCCAGACCTACAGTCCCTCAAATATGCTCTCAGCCTTTACACACAAACTACTGACGCCTTGATAAAGAAGTTTATAGCCACACAGACTTCTCAGAGTAAGTGATCTGTGAGGGACATAGAAACACAACCTATTTTAAATGTTCTAAATTATTGATTGCAGATTACATTCTCCACCCCCTGTGGTATGTTAGAGTTTATTGACACAGATTTGCCCATGTGATGTTGCTGATGTTATCCCCTCTGTATTGCTGTTGTTGGAGTTTATCTGAGGACGGGTCCTTTAGGGGCTGGTGACTGCACAGGAAGAAGAGTCCCAGATGCACACTGACCACCAGGGTTATTTGTAGGAGCACTGCACACATTAGATTTCAAGCTGAATGTTTTCTTCATTCTAGAAACTTGAATTTTTTGCATAATAGTAATCTTTACTAAATTTCTTTTGAATGTAATGAGCATTTGTAAAAATGACATGCCTGCCACTTCATGTCTTTGGGAAAGAATACAATTTGCTGATATAATGAATCACCCTGCTCCACCTCAGAAGAAGCTGAAAGTTTTAATTGGACAGTAGATCTGGAAATCAGTTGCTTTTACTTCTGAAGTTCAATGTGTTACTCACAGTATAAAAAGGATAAAATATGAGTTTTGCAGCTTGCCCCAAGATTATTTCCAAGGAATGATTTCCTAAGCTGTTTCCATATTAAAACTGAGATTTCTGTTAACAACTCATATATTACAAATGAGAAAATAGCTATAAAACTCTAATATGTAGGGAATAGTCTTTTCTTCCCCCTCTCAAACACAAAAATTAGCAATATGGATTCAAGCAGAAAACTGTTACTTACTTTTAGGTGTGTTTTGCTTTTCTTTAACATATACCATCCATGTAGCTTCAGGAGAAAAAAAATAGTTAAGTTGTAGCCATAAGTAGTGATCTTTTGTAAATCCCCAACCACAAAATTGAATTTTCTGATTTTCATCATGATTTCAGCCTGTGGTCTGGGTTCACTTCTGTGCACACATTACCATGCCTATATTTGCACACCAGTATTGTTAGAAATGTAGCCACTGGGAATGAAACTTAAGGAAAAGTGACTCATAACTTTTCATTATCCTTTAATGCTTTTAAGTTAAATCCTCATCTGTTATGATCTCCAGCCTCACAGCCATAACTGTATCATTAGCTTTTAGTTAAAATGACCCGGTTTGCAAATCAGAAGCTTTAATTGGAATATAATTAGATTGATATTTGGCCTGGTTTTTTTACATTCCCAATCCATAATCAATAGACAGTTGGATATAATTAAGCTCAAATCAATGGAAAATAGAGTATTGTAAATGGAAAGAAATCATATATTATACAATACCTATGACTGTAGATAGAATTAGATGCTTGGTTTTTCTGCAAGGACTACAGGAATCAGACAACAATAAGGCTTACGTTCACCCACAGGTTCAAATAGTTTCTAACTCACCATGACTAAGCTGCAGTTTTTCTAAGAAACTGAAGAGCAAAAATTTGGCTGATTGGCATGAGAAGGAGGAGTGAACTTTACACACAAACAGAAAGCCGAAGGTTGGACTTTATGGTCTTCGAGGTCTCTTCCAACCTGATTCCACTTCTGATTCTGTGATAATGGCTCTGTGTTATGGTCCTTGATACTTCCTGTATTTATGTTCATGCAGGATCACATTCAATAGGAATAACCAAATGATCCAACACTACGATCTGCACTATTTCTAAAGAAGGATCATTGCTTGAACCAGAGTTTTGTTTCCCAGCCTTTGTGCCCACACCTTCCTAAAGATTTTGGCAACAAAGAAATTTGCATAAGATAATAAGAATAAAACCATTCCTAACTTTTAAAATGGTGACTCAGGGATTAATAGTTTTTCTTGTGGTGGTTTCACCACACGAAGTAGTTGAAAGCACAGTTCCTACTGCCTTTTCCAAATCATCATGAGACTACATTGCGATAGACATATGCTTTAAAAGCAAATTATCATCTACAGGAATAATTAAATTAACTGCTTTAATCTTACTCTGATTATTTTTCTTTTCAAAGCAGCACTATATACTCTCAAAACATTTCAAAACAGACAGGTGTTGGAATAAGGAAATGACAATGAGGAGCATAATCCAGCAGTAACTTTTTCAGTAACTGCTTTTTTTTTTCCTCCATGTAAAGATTTGTCATGGCTGAAGGTCTTTTCCAGCTGAAATTATTCTATGCTGATGAAAGTGGTAAATTTAATGCTCACTCAGTGTTGTGAACACAAATCTGTAACCACACTGAAAATTAAGGATAAAAGAAAAATATTGTTTAATAAATAAAGATACAGACTGCACAGGTACCAGATTAGCTTTCTCAGTAACAGAGCTTATTAAATACTTGCCTTTCTGCATGGCAGAGGAGGAGGGGGAGGTTTCTCTTCAACTGTTATCCCAGATCTGCCACACACTTTCAGTGGATTTGCTTGGAGATTAAATCCTGTGGAAACTGTGATCATTACAGATTTTAACATTGGTATCAATAGCATTGTAAAGAGGATATAATCTATGACTTTCCCTTTGTGTAAACATTTCCAGAAAATAAGTAAAGTACTTGTCCTGTTTTAATCCCAACCCACAACTGTAAAACACGCAGACCAGCATTTTCTTTTGCAAATAAATTATCAGTATTGTTTGATAGGAAAACCTTTTATAAAACATAGAATGATTTATAAACTAGTAATGAAAATTAGTTCCACCTATCTGAACTTCACATTTAATATTACCCAGAAAGGATTCAGCTGACTCTGCAGTGCCTGTTGTAAGCACATTCATCTGGATCAGTTTTCTTATTCAATCATACACAAGTGCTGTCACTGCCAAGAACCATTCCATGGAGCAGGTCACTTCTGGAGTCTCTAAGAAGGACCTTCATCAAGACCTAAAGGATTTTGCAAAACCTGAAGGCAGTTCAATGAGGAGAACTGCATTCCAAAGCCTGAGTGACCAGTATTTAACACACAGGGTGGTCATTAATACCACCACTGATACCACTGTGCAAAGAGCACATAAAACACAGCCAGATGAGAATCCTGTACTGTCAGTGCACCATTACCAAGCAGATTACCTGGGGTCCAGATGTCAGATTGATTTTATTTACTCTGGACTTCCATCAGCTGTAAATTGTCACTTTACTTGTGCACTAACAATAATAATAGTAAACTTCAGCTCATGCTGGAGAAGTGGGTGGGTTTTGTCCTCTAAATTCAGCTACAGGATAACATTCTTGCATACATTCAGGTTATTATGTGATTTCTTGCAAAATCTTTTGTAAGCAAACCATTCTTTGTGCACAGTCTGCTTGAGGCAAGCGTGAGTCAGTTGTAAAACTGCAGCACAGTGCCAAGCCTGACCTGTAAAATCCAGCTCAGTTACAGAAACTTGGGGGTTCAGGGCTGCAGGGCTGGAACACCCACGGCTGCTTCACAGCTGGAAGGCAGCCAGCAGCCAGCCCAGAATTTCAGGGAAAGCTCCAAGGCTTCTGCAAAAGACCATTATTTTGTACATTGACAAGAGCTCTAGACAAATTGGACAAATTCCAGACCAGGCAGGACAAGGTAATTTTAACTAAACTTGAGCTAAATTCAACCACATTTTCACAATCAAGACAGAACTCTAAGAGCCAAAGGACAAACTCTCACTGGACTTCTCTTGGCCTATTGCATGAACTTCCCTACTGCTTGGTACACTTAACTTACCCTTACCTTGTACTGAGACCAGTACTGGTGAAGCTTCTCATAAGTCATGCCTGAAAAAAGGAGAGAAGCATTCACTTTTTTAAGTTTTACCTTCACCTTTTAAACTACTTAAAATATGTCAGATTAAATGGCTATGGTTTAGTTTAGCAAATGCCCTGAATCTTCAGTAATTTCATAAACTATAGCCAGCACTGAATATTTACATTTGTTTAGTATCAACAGTAATACCATTTGAACAAATATTAATTTTAGCCAACCACATAAAGACAGTCTCAAACAGTTTCCTTAATTAGCTGTCATTTATTATCACTAATTTCTCCAAAGTAAACACCACTCTTGCATCTAAAACAGTTATTTATTGGACATAGAGAAATATTTTTTTCTTACAAATTTACAGCAGCTCCAGTTCACAAATGTTTTTAGAGAATAATACATAATGGCAGGATTCTGCACTATATTTTTTAGCTTGAGTTAAAATAGTTTGTAACACTTAAGCAGAGGAATCAATACTCATTTCACAACACAGAGCTCGTACTGCAAACCCTACCTGTGTTGTTTGCAGGGCTGCAGAAAAGGCTCTGCTTCAGCTGGTCTGATTCAGATTTCTTCATTCTTATGCCAGACAACTGAAAGCTAAAAAGGGAAGATGTAGCTGAAAACAAGAAAATATAATTCTCATTCTCATCAGGTAAATATGCTTAGCTCTAACAGTAACTCCATCCTTCTCTTAAGTCACCAACACAGGGAAGAAAGTTACACAGTCAAAAATGAAGACAAATTCTTTTCAACTGCCAAGCCAAAATTCAGTTCTGTGTTCCTTTGCAACCTGTAATTGTACAAAGCAAAGCAGACTCTCAATATTTCATAAATTTATGGAATGACATTAAAACAATAATCCAATATTAACTATAGTTAAATCAAGCAGATAGATGACCTCATACTATAGAAGATAAAAATTGCTTAAATTTTTTAGCAGCTCTTTTAGGTAAAAAAACAACCTTTTCTTCTTTTGCTTGTCAAAACCATTGTATTATTAACTGTCATATTTTGAAAGCTATACCTGTATTCTATCAGGAAATTTAAGTCCTACAGAGCATTTCTAGTTCTCTCATAACCCATACTTCAGACAGAATTTAACTCAAGAAATAATCCCTGCTTCATCCACTGTAGTTTCAAATTGAGGTCAGAACAATGTGTTACACAACCTTATTTCATGGAAAAAAAAAAAAAACAACCAGACCTGCATTACAAGCTGCAGAAATCAGCACACTGTTGCAAGCAACAAACAGGAAAGATAAGAACAAACAAAGAAGAAATTTGCTAAATTTAAACTAATAAAAGTATTCCAGCCTATGCTGATAGCAAAGCCAATGCACTCAGCATAGTGGCAGAAAAATAATTATTTTTAAAGTTCACATAGCTAAAACCAGACTGCTGGTAAAGCAGAAGGACTTTACAAAATATTCACTTAAGAGGCTGTCATATTACAAAATTTCTGGTTGTTCCTTAAATGAAACAGTAAAGCACCTAAATTAGAAACAAGTTGTAGATCAGTTTCCTCTAAGACTTTAAGAAAACAAACACAAGCTACAGGTAACCATCAGTTATATGATGTCAATTTTTAAAGACAGCTTCCTACTAGAAGCAGAGCATTCAATACATATAGAAACCTCTTGAGAGGCCTGTGTGTTGTCTGGGTCAAATGCTGGACAGAATATGTGCATATATATAGATTAAAAATATACATACACCCACGGAGGGATAGATGATGGGTACACACCTCCCAGATCAAAGCTGGCTCATCCCCAGTTTCTTTAGCTCATGGACAGAGCAGCAGCTGCAGCTCGGGGGGTCCCAGTGAGCTGAGCCCTGTGTGGAGCATGGCTTTCCCCAGGAGAGATGAAGGGAAAGGCCTGAGCTGGGGATTCCTTGCCAACTCGAACCAGGACTTCCTACTCACACCACCACATCCTGCTTTTATGCCGTGTTCTGAGTGCCTCGGATCCCTGCCTGACACCACAAAAATTCCAATGGGAGGGAATGTACTTCTATAGTTGTGGAGAGGCTTACAGATGCTACTGAATTTCCTGCCAACCTTCATTCCATCACAAGTGGTCCTTTACACAAATTATTTACATTTGCTAATCAAATACAAACCTAAATCTTTTCAATCCTTTTATGGCAGCATGGTGAATAAATGGTTACTGAGGTCATCCTTCAAGTACTGAACTTGGTTCTGAGAATCCCCCAAAACAAATAATTACCAACCATTTGTATAGCAACTTCTTGAAGCAAAGCACGTGTTGCAGTTTGGTTAGCATAATAAGATCAGTTCTCTCTGCTGCCATGCTTTTCTCTAACACACATACAGAAGAGATCATCTAGCTTGCTACACCCATCTCCTAGCAATTAAGCTTTAACTTACTCTTTGTAGATTAAATGAAAATGTTAAAAAATGCACTCAAGGTTTTTCTCCAAATCAGTTTTAGGATCCTGTAAAAAATAACTCAGTGAGTCACCCTGATATTTTCTCTCCTAGTAAATTAGCAGCTCAACACCAGACAAATGTATGTATTTTATTGGCATCATCAATCCAAAGATGACAGATGCTTGTCTGGATTAAAGTGCTGATTTCATAACTTGTGTAATTCCTAGAGCATTGGAAACTATGAAACCTTGAATATTTGTTCAACTTTTTCATTCTTATGTCCCATTTAGAAACTAAGGTCAAAGCACAGGTCCAGTATTTAAATGAGCAGCTTTATGCTGAAAAAGCCAGTGAGGCAAATGGGAGAGGTTAGGCCTCCCAGACAGCAGTGCCAGGTCAGCTGGCCTGGGTCCCAGTGCTCAGCCAGCTTTCTAAGTCTTGGGTAATAAAATCATGTCATACATGATTATTAGTTTGGGTAGTTGTTTTTCTTCTGAACTGCATTTCTAATCCTCAGAGAGGTAAAGATGATCTTGAAACCCTGAACCGAAAGACAGCGAGATAAACATATGTAAACCTCCACAAATTCTGATAGAGTCATACAAAGTTTCAGTCTTGGTTATCAAGTCACCACATTCCTAAATTTCATGCTAACTCATTTTCTGTGAATCCCATTTATTTCTGCTGGGCTCTTTTTCGATTGCGTAAATCTACAAGTTAGTTTCCAAAGTACTCCTCATTTGAGAACTTTTTTGCTGCTAAAAGATCAAGCAAGACAAAGGAATCCTTCCACAGAAACGTACTTTTGTGCGCAATCACAGACTGATCCAGTAGGAGTCTCTTGTATTTAGCAAGAATATTGTCCTAGAAAATATAGGGAGTAATAGAGTGCACTGTTCTCAATCAGAGTGCACAAGTTCACCTTTTCAAAAGTTAACAGCTAGGGCATAGAAGGCAGTGCAATTTCTCTGTGCATATGTCATGATTATGACTATCATGACTAAGAAATATTGGACTTGGTCCTTGGTCCAAAATGTCTTCTGTCAAAATCATTAGTGTTATAACAGCTCTCACATTGGTGCCATTCCAGGTGCTAAATAAGGAGGGATAAAAGCCTGACTTCTAGGCCTTTCTAGTCCCTGAGGAGCAAGCATCTTTGGCCAGAGGAGATATTTTTCCTCTTTGCAGTTTATTTGCTGCAAAAGAACGACTGCACTTTAAATCCACGTGATCACTTTAAGACCCACCAGTAAGACGATGCTGTATTTTGAATGACATAAATATACTAACAAATCAAATGTAAATCAGATATTAGAGAGCAAGCAGTAATAATTAAACATCCATAAGGTTTTCAAACATGAGGCAGAATAATTTATAAGTTTGTTAGCCTTCGAATGAGTTATATTACAGTACGAAAGGAAGAAAAATGTAATCATCCTCTGCAGTGCATGGAGAGATTTATTGTCAGCTAAATTGGCCTATTAAATGTAGTAGGATAAATGGACCTTTCAATAGTGCAATCAGAAACACTAATTCCTGCTGTGACTGTATGAGAAGTGGTAGCAAAAAAGAAAACAAAGCAGCAGAAATAGACAGGTCAGAGGCTTTAAATGAAGTACCATAGTTCTTGAATGTCAACAAGAGGTGCTATAAGCAAATACTAAATGTCCTGGAATTGTATCTCCAGTTTGTTCAGCAGGTCAGAAAGAGAAAGATGGATGGGGTGATTACTAAAAGAAACCAAGTTTATATTCTAGACTCCACTAGAAATAGTCTCTGCTGCCTGAGATGTTCTGCAAAGGAGGTTTTCTCAGCAATACTAAATGTAAGGTTATTTTAATGTCAGCTGCTTTTCGTATAAAACTGGGTGATGTTTTGCACAGCTTTCTTTATAACATATCAAGCTGTACTGTACATACAAGACTATTCACACTACATATTTGCAGTTCTGCTTGGAGCACTGTTGTAAATTATGGACTACCAGGAAAAGGAAAGAGATTCCTATTAGGAGACATTTGCAATAATATATTTTGCGTAAGTTAATAAAAAAGTTGGAGAAATAGAACTAAGTCTAATCTTACAGGTTCATAGATTTTTATCTTGATGAAATCCTACCTGTCATTATTAGAGATTAACACTGCACACTTCACTATTACCACCATCCACAGGCTGCTCTCAAAGCTGTCAAATAAAAATGCTGATTGTCTTCTTTTAAAACTTCCCTGGGGTCTTGAGTAGGGGTTTTTTTAAGCTAGAGGCTAAAACAACCGTTTGATAATTTCATTTTGATAATTCAGGATCAGTTTAACTCATCTTCCACTGCAGTGAGGGGTAAATTATCATTAATTGTGATTGGGAGAGGCTTCAAGAACTTCTCATTGTCTCCCTCAGAACATTCAGTTTATGCTGCCCATGCAGTGTCCCTAAGATTTAGGTGGTGAAAATTCCTGGTTCCCTTCTCCTGTCTGGCTTGGCATTGAAAGCTTTTTAATCTGAACAGTGTTACAGTATGTTCAACTCAAACCTGAGCTGAAGGAAGGCTATAGATGGAATCAAAAGCATCATTCATGAAGAGGTTCATCACTACAAAAAGTACCTGCGCTGAGGTTGAATTCCATGCATTATGGAACAACATGAAAAGGTGGAATTTCACAATATGAAAGAATGAGACAGATTAATGCTCCAGGACCTCCAGTCCCTGCTCTCTCTGATTTACTTTACAGGATCACAAAGCCAATGAGAATACCCTATATATAAAAATATATTATGTATAGTATTGGATTCCTATCCTGGGCAAGCTGCTTTCTGAATTACAGGCATTGTCTGCATTTAATCCAGGTAATCCACATAAATAAAAGGGAATGCTTTTTCAAACAAGTCAGCACCCGGGGTTAAATGTAACTCCATTAAAAACGTGCTAGTCTCTGATGTATGGCCTAATGACACTGTGGTTGCAAGAGAAAAGAAAACCAGATTTAACTTTATGACCTTCACCAAATCACAATTTCCTTTCTCTTCCCAAGTAAAAGCAAATTTTACTATAGTCAGATGATAGTTTGGTCTGTACTACTAAATAAAGCCATTCTACTGATCTTACTATATAGCTTTTCTGGTCCATTTAGTTCCTACCTTTTTATACAAATCCTTTAAAAAATTATGTATTCTTTTTTGTGAGCAAGCCATAGAATGTTTCACCAACTCAGAGCTTTTGTGCCGTACAGCTTTAAGTCATTATCCAAACACAAGAAATTTAATTGCTGCTACTGAAGCTAAACCTCTTGTCATTAAAAAGCTGATGTCTAACAAGTTGCTTATTTACATGTCAGTAGTGGTCCAAACCCTCTGACTGATTATGAAATACATCTAACAGCAAAATTTGTACAGGTACCCTGCAATGCAGAAGTGGCAGCTATAAATACCGTAAGACATTGTCACTGTGCAGTTTTAAAACACTGTGTTTCAAAAGTAAGTTCACAACAATTCCAAGCCAAACTCACCTGAAAGTTTGGAAATGCAGAATAATGTTCAAGGATTCCGAGGCTGTTAAATGATCACTGAATCTCCACATTTTGGTGTACCAGGTAAAACAAGGCTTGTTCTCTGAAGCAGTAACACTTGGGCTAAAAGTATTTCTTGACCTTGCAATGCTCATGCCAAGTAGAGAACATAATTACAGATCAGGCAAAAATGGTGAATAAACATCACTGTAGAGCTCGTTTCTAGAAAGCCACTGGTGAGGAAATCCAGGAAAGAAAAAGACTATGCATAATAACAAAAATCTAGTCTAGTTATAGACAGGAAATCACTTTCCCCATTATTATTACACAAGACACTGCCCCCTCTTCTCAGTACCCCTTCCTTAATTCCTGTATGAACTGCTGGAAAAATTCTAAAGGAATGTTTGCTTCTCCTCACATATAGAGGGATGGGGAACCAGTGGGTAAGGAATTTTTGTCTAAATAAGAGGAATATAGAATCTTTTCTCTGCTACCCACAGAAATAGCAGCCAGTTGTGAAGGGGTAGCAATATACTTTAGTCTGTGGTTCACAGGAGGTGGCTCTGGGGAGGAAGTGCAGTTCACAGAATTCAACATTCACAGTCATCCAGCCAATGAATAAGTAAACATACTCAATTTTATTTATGTTGCACTGTTATAATCTGATATATTGAGGTACCATTCAAGACAGGATTTAAAGTAATTTTAAAGATTCATTCTGTACTTACAACCTCCCCTGGTGCTCAAAAGCAAAATCTTTAAAAAAATAGTTCCTGGTTCCTCCGCCATCCCTTCAACCTTCTTTCATTTTTAAGCCCCTCTGTCTGTGCTAGTGCAGGATTTCAGTAATTTGTTGAGAAACCTTGAGCAAAGGATTCATCAATAGTGATAGAGAAGTAACTGTCCAAATGCACACTTAGCAGTAAGATTTTTGAGGTACATAAAAAGCTTGACAAACCCACCAACTTCTGCATTTTGAGATGCAAACACACCTAATGACAACCAGAATGGAAAGTTCCAGATGAACAGGATTTTTCATTTCAGTGAGGCACTTTCCATAGATACTTGTAATTGCCCAGTACTTTTGTGGCAAAATCATTTATGAATCCATAACTGATTCCCACTTAAATGTGAAACACATCAGAAATTTTTACATGTTTCTGATGGATGTTACCACTCACCTTTGGCTGTCTGTTTCTCTTGAGGCATCGAGAAGCCAGGTGTGCTAACCAATAATTCTTGTTGCAGGTCAAACTGCTAATAATTCAGTGGGTGAGATATCTGTACAGGTGGATGTCTCTACCCATCCTGGAACTGGTGAGCATAAAGTCACTGTGAAAGGTAAGTTTCAAATAGCCAGCTTTAAAAAGAAAGCAACAAACACGAGGCACTACATCCTAGGTCAAACACTCCAATACTAAAAAAAAAAAAAAAAGAAAAAGAGAGAGAAAGAAGTATTAGAGTACTTGAGAAGCTGTGAGTACACTTACCCTTCAGAGTGCACTTAAGAGTGATAAAGAATGCAGTTTTTCCTTGTTAACATCAGCAAAAGTTCAGATTATGCAGGCAAGTATTGTCTATGCTTCTCTGTGTAGATAATTTAAAGTTACACTAAGTTATAGAGTTATAAATTAAAATGTGTCAAATTATACTTCTCAATTGCTTGTACATAATTCAGCTTCTAAAACACTACAACAAAGCTGAGTGGTGAATGACTGCACCAGGCCTAAGAAGCTGCATTTTTAACAAAATGCCTTTGTTCTGCACAACCTAAATCTCAGGAACACAGCATCGCTCAGATTAGTATAAACTGATTTTTTCTTAATTGCAGTGAATATAACAGGTAAAAAGAAGCCATAAATGTAAAAGATTTGTAAAATACATGTTTATATTTGATACTTTTGAACCTAAAAGTAGTCAGACATTTTTACTTGGCAGTAAAGGGGCAAAGCTCCTCCTAGGCTCCCAGGTCCCCTTTCACTGGCTATACAAAGTCATATAGGGTAATTAATTGGAACTCTTCCAATGGAATTTTATTTAACTTCATTTATTTACTTTCTTTATAGTTGTAGCAATTAATAACCTAAACTGGCAAACAACAGCTATGTTCCGGCCCTTCGTGGAAGTTTGCATATTGGGTCCTAAATTAAGTGACAAGAAAAGAAAACACGGAACCAAGACAAAGAGCAACACCTGGTCACCAAAGTACAATGAAACTTTCCAATTGTAAGTCTTTCATGCCTGGGAATTGCATATTTTTTGAAAATTTTCCTGAATTTTTTTTAACCTTTAAACCATTAATAACAAAAAAGCTATCCTAACATAGATATATAGGCACCATTTCAAAATTATGTACTGATTTGTATCCTTGTTGTATATGAAGATGAATGGCAGTCACCAAGCTTTCAGTCCTACAAAACCTGGTTAAAATTAATTTCCCTACAGAGGAATAACTTTTTCTGTCCCTAGGGATCTATTGGCCTAGGTATTTGGACAGAAGTATTAATTACTATTTCTAGATATCTGGCCTTCATGCCTGTAGAGATATTTAAATGTGTATTGGGTTGAACATGTGTTAATAGTATTACTTATCCAGTGCTATTACCATTTAATCCTTAAATCAGTGAAAAACTTGCACCTAACCTGGAGTTTTAAATTTAGTACTTCTCCACCCTTTTCTGAGACCAATTTATTTTCCTTCCCTTACCCTGACTGGAAATGAGTTCACTGTGTGTCTCAGCACAAAGCTCTTTTGATGCCTGCTGCCAGGGATTTTCTGTGTATTCTGAAGCTGATTTTAAGTCATGGTGCTGACAGTTGGGGAACCAGCTGAACATTTTATGGCCTTTCCAGGGAAAGGTAACTGCCTGTTCCAGCTGTTGAGAGAAGTCCTTTTCTGTTCAGGCCGCTGAGAACAGAGGCTGCATCACCAATACATCCGAAGGGTTACCTGTGTAGATAGCTTAAAAGTAAAGATTCTGTTGTAACAAAATGGAACTACCAAACTTAAACTGCCACTCTTGCTTTAATTTGTCCAAGATTTCTAGAGTGATTTCATTCCTTGGGAGAATTAAACTGAACTCCTCGTTCTAAATGCATATTGTTAATCCACACAGCCTGCTGAGTAACGAGGACAAGCCAGGAGCCTACGAGCTGCACCTGTCAGTGAAGGATTACTGCTTCGCGCGGGAAGATCGCGTTATCGGCATGACCGTCATCCAGCTGCAGGGCCTCGCCGACAGGGGCGGCTGCGCCTCCTGGTACCCCCTGCTCAGGAGCATCTCCGTGGATGAGACTGGCTTAACAATCCTTAGAATACTTTCTCAGAGGAACAATGACGAAGTTGCTAAAGAATTTGTAAGACTTAAAACAGAAACAAGATCTGCTGAAGAAACGGCCTAAAATACCCAAGTAATGCAAGATCGTCACCGCCAAGAGCATAAATACAGCGCTGTTGTCTGACTAGTGCATGCATGTGCAAATCTGTGGGAATGTTTAACTAACTATGTTTTCAGTGTTTGCCAGTACTTATGTACTATATTTGCAAGGTATGTCAAGGAGCTGTATATCTTTTATACATATTTTGGTCTTTGGTAAAGTAATTGTTCCAATGAAGTGCCAAAACTAAGATTAAGAGTAAATGTTTCATCATATCTTTTTAAATGTTGATTTCACCTCACCATAATTTCCTTCTTTTTAACATTTATTAATAAATAAGTAGCTTTTTTAATTGATAATAGGTTCTGTTAAACTGTGTTGCTTATTTTAAATTAAGTTACATCCCTTACTTTTATTTTAAAAATGAGGTGTACCTAATTTTCTTCAAACTCTCATGTTATGCAAGCCTCATTTTAGGTGTCTTACTGATGACTTTTTCTATCATTACTACAGATGCAGTTACTTATAGAAAGTGTTTGTAATTTTATAATTACCAATATAAAGTAATGATTTTTGCATAAAAACTGAAAAGGATGGAAATATTTTATGCTAATCTCTTTTTCCAACCTTTCATAAATATCACTGTGAAGAAATGCTGTTAAAGCAGGTTCTCAAGAAGCTGTGCTTATCAGAGTTTGTTACTGATGTTTGATATCTTGAGATAACTTTGTTCTTCAAAACTGCCACGGTAATATCATATTTGTACTAAAAGAGTAAGTCAGTATCTGTAGAAACAGGTTGCTGTACAGTACAGTATATGTGCTTTCAAAAAGTGATTTTTTAAATGATATGGTACTGTACAAGGGTAGTAGTTTGGAATATGTAACGCTGGTTTGTGGTTTGTTTCTAGAAATTGTTTATGAGAAGAAAAGATGCTGTTAGCATTTTCACTCAGAATTATTAATGTTGCTTTACATACTTAGCTGTAACATCAGTTAAGTGCTTTATTTCTTTAATTTTTTTTAGAAAAGTTCAACAGTTTGTACTTATGCAACATTACTATGTATTGCACTAAAGCAAACTCTGTGTCCTGTAAATATATTTAGTGAGGAATTGTAAAATAAAGTATGCAGAAACTGCTTTCTAGTTTTGTCATTTGATATTATTTATGTAACTATTAGTTTTATGTGCATGTGAAGCCCATGGAGTGGGCTTACTATATAGCTTTATAATATATTAAAGTATGATTTGCACTGTCTGGAATCTGGCTGGTTTATAAGTGTAAAATTTGATATGTCAGTGTCCTAAAAGATTAAATAAATTAGGTAGGTACATATATATACACACACATTAAAAAATGTTGTGTAATGCCACACATTTGTCATTGGTTCTGGTCACAAGTGTTTCTCATTACACAGCTTGGAGTTCTCAGCTTTGCTTAGAGAAAAAGTAACACAGGGAAGGGAGGACACAGTTTGTATGTTGATGTCAGCCTTCTAAAAACATAACACGATCCATGCAGGTAAACCAGATTCTTTCCAGAAGATATTTGTTAGATGTTTAGATGAGATTTTAAGGTCTTTCAACATCCTCAAACTTCTTCCTTGAATACTAAAAATTAGATTTGTCATAAGTATGTTTAGACATTTAGAGAAGCTATGCACAGTCTTTAGAGAGTTAAGAGCACTCCCCGAAGATCAGAGATCTCAGTTTGTATTTCTGCATTGGGTAGCCCACTGTTGACATTTTGGATATAGCCCAAAGTGTCAACAGTAGGTACAGACTCTATTTACAGTTAACAAGATTTGATGTAAGACAACATCAGCAGACTCTGTTTCATATAAAAAAGGAGAATAATCAAGAGATGAGGTGGTTCCTGGTACAGAACACTGTTGAGGACAAAACGCAAAAAGAAAAAAAGAATTCCACAATCATTTGTGGCTCTGTGAGTTAAACCAGAAAGGCTGGAGTAAACAGCTTCTGGGTTTGTTTTTTTTTTACCCAGAGCACTTCCATCATATTTTTCTGTGGCTGTTTATTCTACTGTAAAATGGCACACACATTTTAGTGCATAACGTAATCACCACCCACTTAACTGTTTATCCCCGAGATTCGGGATAAAGCAATAACAACAGAAGCAGTCAAGGCAGTCAATTACTGCTCGGAGTGGTCTCCCTCAGCTGCACACAGCAGAAGCAATCAGGCAAGCTGGTAAAACCATCCCATGTAATCCACAGCTTTACACAGTACACTTCAATGTTTCACTGCTTTTAACAGAGAAATATTTACTTTATATATCAAATTTTGTCATGTGGAAGATAAGAGGAAAATGCACTAACTCTACAGCACAGGACTGTTTTAAACGTTACAAATCAAAATACAAGTAAATGCAGTGGTGTAGCACAAGAAGTTGGACCTCACATTTCATGTAGTCAAAATGATTGACATGGAAGAGTTTTCAGTGCTGTTTTAAAAGCTGTTATAATCTCTTCTAGGGAAGTAAATATCCCATTAAAAAAAAATTCAACTTGTGAGAATTTTCTTAATTCAGCTGAGCTAACCTAAGCAACCTGACAGCTGTCCCTGCAGTTTCACTTCTTAGTGACAACTGATGCAATCAAAACTCTAAATGGAATTCCATTTGTATTGGTTGGTTAAGATGGCAAATACAGAGAGCAGCAAGATTAAATCGTGAACAAATTTCCCATTCTCCAAGGAACAGTTACTACATGGAAACCATTTGATGTGCACCTGAAAAGAGCAAATACATTCAGAGAAGTCTGTCATATGACAGCTCTTCAAGTCAACCTGTATACTCAGAACTGACAGTTCTAAAGAAAACTGTTCAATAAAGACTGAGAAAGATTTTTGCCCTTTTTATTTTGTTTTCTAGGGTGAAAACATAAGCGCCAAATATAGAAACTGAATTAAATTTTTCTCAAATCATTTTTTAGCTAATATCTGACAAAAGAAGAGAAGTAGGAATGTGTGCATTAAAGACATATAAGGAGGTAAAACGAGCAGCCATTCTGAATCTCAAACACCTTAACTAAAATGATTTTTTTTCCTAATGCACATTGAGACAACACCTGAATTAAGAACACAGTGCTGGCCTTTCCTTTGCATATGGACACTGAACCCACACAACTGCTAAAATATCAAAGGAAACATCAGTGAGATGGAACGGGATGTGCATAGTTCTTCATACCTTTTATGTCTTCTGGAGACTTAAATGTGCATCAAAGTAATCAATTCATGGGTGTTGGGCCATCACCAGGAGGCTCAACCAGCCCCAGAAGCAAAATATGAAACATTTCTCAAATTATTTTGTCTGTACCCTGGAAGAACCAAGAGACTTTTCGTAAAGAATTCCTGGCATGTACAAATGCCATCATTTGGCTTAGGTAGACTTAATGACTCTAGTGATTCTTGAGAAGCTTACAGAGAAGAATAATAATAGACAAATAATTTCCATTGTTTTTCCTCAATTTGTTTTACTAGTTTTCATTTATAGTCTCATGCTAGTGACTGTAGAAATCAAATCTGTAGACAAATACTGAAAACAGAATAATAATTTACCATTGCTGTATTAGTCTCACATTCTCACAAATCCCTTGAAATCTAAAGACCTGAACAAATATGGGGAGAATATTAAGTTATTGTGTTAAATTAAATTCAGTTAGCAGACATAAAATTAACATAAAAGGATTCAATGTTTGTAAAATACAGCTGGGCAAGTGTTGGAAAGCATTCAGTTGTTTACACATGCTTATTTTGATGGTATTTTCATATCACTTTGCATTTTGGCACCAGATTTATGTGATTGACTTGTACTATGAAAAATTCATAGAAACGAATCTTCTGGAGACAAATTCTAAATTCTTTTTAGAAATTATAATCAAGACATGATACAAACACTGGACTGAGACCAATAAGTAGAACTGAGATATTCTAAAAACATGTCACTATAAGTATTGGCTGGGAGAAAGAAAAATTACAGTTTGTATCTGGAAAATATCTGTTTCTCTTGGGTGTTCTATGCTGAATGAATGCACACACACACTACAGAGTATAAATGCATTTCTAAATGATGAATCTATAAAATCTAATTTGAAGATAAACCCAATAGGGAAGCAAGTGAACAAAAGTATCTTTTCAAACAGATTCTGTAGCTGACAGCTTACCTAAACAACCTTTCTAAATGACTCAGCCTATGATGACTTCATTGTAAGAATTCAGTTTCCTGTTTCAAAGACTCCACCGATTACAGCTGAAAGCCTCTACTATCAATTTAGCAAACTGAATTATTCACTGCAGAATATGAAATAACAAGTGGGCATACTATAAACTTTGTAGTGAAAGCCATTAAAACATCATAGATTAATTTTCAACTAAATAAATACAAGATAATCAGAAAAGTTAATCCAAGGTAGTGAAGTCTGCTCTTCTAATATTTTTCTGTTATTTCTACTCACTACAGTACAGTCCCAGGCTCCAGCCTGCATTGCCTTGGGGTCTCACAGAAGTTAACACCCATTTCTCATGGGGTCTTTTGAGCAGTAGTAGGAGTTCCAGGCAAAGAAGACAAACCAAAGAGCAGCTCGGGCCACAGAACACCTTCCTGAGCTGTTCCCAGCTCTGGTCTGTAAACTGGACATACACTGTTTTTTGACCAAACACAAAAAGGAAAAAACAAACCTACACAGGGGTAAGCACAAGTGGAGTTGTAACAGACCAGACCCAGGCAAAAATCAGAGCTCTCCATCTTCACCTGCCCAAGATACACAAGAGCTGCTGACAATTACTGAGGTAGCTCTAACTTGTATTCCATTCAGGTCTAAGAGGGCCTACACATTTTGTTCAGTCATGTTCACCCACTGAAGTAAGAGGATTTTTCCTGTCAGTGACGGCACTGACTGCACTGTGAGTTAAGCCTCCGGGCCTGAGGTCGTGACAGCGAGAAAACAAATGTCAATTACTGACTAGCAGAAACAAAAACTGAAAAGGAATTGCAGAAACATGCAATGTACAGTAGAGCACTAATGGAAAACTACAGCAGAGTGAATCCATTCCCCTCCTCTACAGTCCCTGTACGATGCCTGCTAGATGGACTTTAACTTACAACATGTGGCAGGGCTTTGTCCATAGAAACCACCCAGTGTTTCTATTACACAGCAGCTGGACATAAAAAGCACTTCACAAGCAAATTGGATACCCAGAATAGCTGGACTGTATGGGAATATACCCAGAGAAAAGATGGAGAGAAAAAAAATGAGGGTGGATGTGGAAGAGGGCTCATAGGCAGTGTGGATTCAGAGTTCATTCCTTAACTCGTGGCAGAACCAGAAAAGGCTGTGTGATACTAATATGAGACAGAAAGGTAGATCTGTATTTTTGTCATGTTCTAGTCTAGCTCAAGAGTTACTTTTGTCAATTTTGATTTCAGTAGAGGTACAAGACAGAATTTGATCCCTGAGAGGGTCTCCCCCCTTTTTGTACTAAGTATGAGTCTGAATAAATGTGCTCTGCATGTCACTACCCTCTGTTACAAAAAGATAAACATATTCCCAGCCTGGAAGCCACTACAAACAAGTTCAGGCTACAGAGCCTGCAGATATTATTTCCCTGAATAATATATATCCAAGACACAACAACACTGAGATGGAATATTCTCTTGAGGAGCTTGAGAAACAACAGCAATTTGGATCTAATGATGCATCAATGTATCAACATATGAATTTGTACCCAGGAGACAATAATAAATCAACATGCCCTTAAAACACTACCTGTTTTTCCTGAGTAATTTGCAGAGGAACTCCTGTGCCAGACTGAGCTTCCTCAGTGCAGTGACCACTGAAATTAGGTCAAGCCCTTCATTCTCCCCAGCTCAGCAGTAGAGACAAAGCATTGCAGTAACTACTGAAGTGAGCTGGACTCAGTAGCAGCAGTGAACTTCACTCTGACCAAATCTGCTCTGTGATGTTCAACAGCCCATATAATCACAGCACATCTTCCCTTAACTGTAGAGAATTTCATTTCTGATCAGGGAGAAATTTCTCAGCAAAAAAAAAAAATAGAAACAAAGAATTATGTTTACACTTTGCAATAACTTACTACACTTATTAGATGGAAACAACAGAGTGTAACTCTGAGTACATATCCTTCTCTGTCAGAAGAAAATAAACAAAATTTACACACAAAATTTATTGCATGAATTGAATCTCTTTTAAAGGAATAGAGGTAATAAATAAATAGAAAAATACTCCTAAACAGCTTGCAATTTTGGCGAATGCTGTTATTTAGACTGTGTGGCTAAAAAATCTATGAGAAAGGGGTTAAATCTTTGTCGAATGCTCCAAGTGAGGTATTGAGGCTAGAGCGAGCTAAGAGTCCTGTCTGGCTGAATGCAATGCCTAGAATCACCTTATTGAAACACAGACCAGGTTTAAAATCCAGCATGTCAGACATGGCTAATAGAAACAAACACAGTGAACTGGAATATTTAGAGAATAGCATCTGCTTTTGCGCAGAGAGCAAAGTGAACAGAGAGGAGAAAACAATTTGCCAAACAGAGGAGGAAAGTCTGGAACAGAATCATTATTTACAGTAGCAGTTTGTATCTAGATGACAGTGTTAAATAAAATGTCACTGAAAAAGAGATACCTAAAAGCCAAAACAAGGGACATCAAACAGAGAAGGGCAGAGCTGAAAGGGCCCATGTAACAAAGACTGTGCTATTCTAAATCAGACCTGCCACTTAGAGAGTCCTTTGAGACCTTTACACTGTAAATTATTTAAACAGACTGATAGAGGATAATTAGCACATCTCTACATACCAAGGTGACTGCGACTAACAATAAGAAAGAAACAAATGAAAAAAACAAAAAAACCTCTTCAGACCATCCTGGAAAGGAGTTACAAGAGAAGGAATAAAGTTCTAGATTCATTTTGTAATTTCATTATAAGAACACTTTCGGTATTTCTTTAGCCAACAAATAATAGGCAAGGAGTGCAAGAGACTTTTCCCATTCTTTCTGCCCACACCCCAAGCTCATAAAAGGTTTGCTGTCAGAACACTTTTGTAGAAATGAAAAATGGCTTCTGAACTCATCAGTAACAAACACAGCACAGCAACTTTTACTACATAAAACTATAGTCAGACAACACCACAATACCAGAAAGGCAAAAGCTAAATGACAGGGACATGCACACCCCCCAAAACCATTCATATCAGCTGGCTCTGTCCAGTCAGAGGTAAAAACAAAAAGTGAGTGAAGAGACTGCAGGGGCTTCCGTGATGTTTTGAGCTTATGTGACTTACCCAGTCATATTCTTCTGAGGCAAGCAATCCCCATCACTGAGGGAGTAAAAATACATGTTTTGTTTAAATTATAAAGGGCAAACAGCAGTGACAGTAGGAAAACTTCAATGAACTTTTCAGGCAAATCTGCCCTCTGATAATTGTTGATAATAAGTAAAAAAGACCATGAATAAGCCGATTCCTTGACATTTTCAGAGTAAGATACCAATATGAAAAGTAAATCCATTTTCACCGTGAAGGTGTCAATATTCAGAATCAAATAAATCATTAATTCACAATTTGAAATTTATCACAGCTGAATATTTCATAGAGTTCCTTTACCTATATATCCTATATATCCCCAAACAAATCAAAAACCCACAATGGTTTGGAGATCTAAAGTTCTTCAACTGACGAGAACTATATCATGCAACTAACAGACACCTTAAATCAAATTCCTTTTAGTCCTTTCTGTGGGATATAAGCAACAGGTAAATGTAATAAATATAACTTCTGGGCTTCTCATGA
>WAAE01008762.1:51699-87148 GCA_013400495.1 Nicator chloris | reverse complement strand
TTCCAATCTTGATGATTCTGTGAGGCTGTAAATTAAGCTGGGATTTTGTCTCCAGTTTGCACAAGTAAGCAATGCTGACTTCAGGCTCTTGAAGCAAATATACATAGTATAAAGAAGAGAAAACCTACACAGAAAGCTTCTTTGCTTTTGTTTAAATCAAACCAGCTATTTCTTTACTGTTTTACTTTAGAAATAGCAACACGTGTTTAAAAGAAAATATAAATAAAGACCTTAAGTATCAGTTTGTTCCCTTATGCAAAGAATTGATAAAACCCCCTAAGAATGTGGCCTTTTCTTGCTTGAACTTTGAACAAAACCATATTTTTATTATTACATATTCATTTTGTATGGAGGAAAATGCTTGAATTGCAACCTACTAAAAAAATACAGACAGGACTCAATAGTACTTCTGCATTACATTGATCCACTAAGTTGGAAAAGGTGTTGTAAAGGATGCTCAGTTTATTGCTTTTGTCACACAACAAATATAAATCTCTGTGAACTTCTTAACTCCAAGAATATTCCAGAGAGCTACATAACTGTCAGATCAATGCAACTTTCTTCTGCAGCAACAACCACTATTTCCAATTTTCTAGCCAATACATTATATATCTATAATTATACTCCTGCAAACACACATTCTTCTAGCTCTAACTCAGACCCATTTTCCCACCCTATCATTCTTATTTAAAATTTCTTTTGATTTACACAAAGTAGGACACAAAGTATTGTTTTATAAATTACCTCTGTCCAGAGAGAACACTTTCTAGTTCCACAGAATGGAGAAAGAGTTAGGTCCAGGCAATCAAATCAGTCAAATTAAGATCCTGTTCTTCCCTTAAAATTCATTTCCTGACACTCAAATTCCTGCCAGTTATTACTCTCACCACCCAGACACTCTTGTGGAGAGAACGCTTGACAAAACATTGGCTGTACTACATGATAGATCTCCTGACTCAGAGAAGACCAGACATCCCACCACCTCTCATTTAAATTTCACACATATTTTCATTTCCTGATTCTGGTAGTATCACATATTTCTCTTCCTACTAACTCATAAGTCACTTTTTTCTGTCATTGCACTGTCATGACCAATCTCACTTTACTTAAAAACCACGTGCAGTACATTCTCTCCCCACCACCCATTCTTTTTCATCTTTATTTTCTGCTGTTTTCTCCACTAATTCCTTGGAATTTATTGCTTCCTTTCAGCATCCTTTCTTCTTACCTCTGAAGTGACTGACATTAACTAGAATTCATAAATGTATATCCACAAATCTTGATAAAATAGAAAAAAATAAAAACAAATCCCAGATTTTAATAAAGCCATCTCACAGTTATTGTTATAGAATAGAAAAGTTTAATTTCTATGCTAGTGTTGTTTTTATCCTTGAGGCTGACTGCTTTTTTGCCATAGACATGCTGGCTATTGAAGGTGATCAGGTCATGTTTCACATTAGGTAAGATCGAGCAACTGAAAGCTTCAGACTGTGTTTTACCAGAACAATGAAATCAGCATTTTAGCAACAAAACTGGACCATTTTTAATAAAGTATTGTCATAATGAAACTTCTTCTTTATCAGCTAGGTCTTGATGTAAATTAGCAATGACTAACTGATACGACTTAGAGTACTAAATAAACAAACAAAAAACCCATATCTTGTCCCACCTAGAGTTTTATCTGATTGCCAGAATTAGGTAGATAATCATAAGAGGCACGATTTCCTTGGGGTTTTGTTGCTGCTTTTATCTTTTTGCTGTAAGCATTTTGGAAGAAAACAGATCTTCTAACCATATAACCTTGGCTTGTGCTGACTCTCAAAAGAATTGTGGTTACAAACGCTGGCATATTTCTCAGTCTACAAACTATCCTCACACCCCTCAGGTTAACCAGCCACAGTGTTTCTCTCGTGTACCATGTTGTCTGTTCCTCTCTAAATTTTTGAAAGTACATAATTCTATTGGCAAATACATCTTAAACATACCTTGCAAAAGCTGACAGCAAACTGCTGATAGAGAGGTCAGTTATTCCAGGCATTTTTGTGTGCCCTGTACTCCTGTAAAGGTCAGCTTCCTCTTGGTTTGAAAACTTAAACGTTGCTAGAGAGCACAGTGTATAGAATCATAGACTCATGGAATGGTTATGGTTGGAGGGAATATATAAACTGAATGCTAATGAGACACACAGCCTTGTATTCTGGCACAGAAGATTTATATCATTTTTCTCTTAGTACAAGCTTAATTGGCTATTTTAAGACCCCAAGATGAAAATTAATAGTTCGTGGTTTTCCTTATCAAATCCATCCTATGAGACCACACAAGATAATTAAGACATACAATAGGATTTCAGAAAAAATTAAAGGAATTTATGTCAGAGCTGGCAGGCTTAAAAATTAAGCATACCTGCTTGGCTGTTGTAAGCAATTGTGTTTCCTTGCCCCACTGGTCTGCCTACTAGCAACATTCTTTGTAAACCAGTGAAGTGCAGAAACATTGTGAATATTTTGTCAGTGTCTCTCTGCCTTTAAAATTCATAAAAGGTGGCTGTAATTATAAATCCTTACTGTATTAGTTTTCTTAGGGTATTTAAACAACTGACTCCTTATACATTACTTGAAAATTAACCTTATAATTTAAATCTTGTGAATCAGTCTTTTGTGACAGGTTGGGTACACAGGCTGTCTCTCATTGGGTTTTCCACAGCCTGGCTCCAGGACACATCAACTCAACTTCTGCTGAATTTAATGGGAATTTATTTGTGAAATTCCCATGACAGTGAGTATAGCTATATGTGAATCAACACATACAGGTAACCAGGGTGACCACCAAACCACAGCTGAAATGCATAGATTTATTTCATTGCCTCCCTAACAGTGCCAGGTGGCAGAGACAAGGGGATACAAGTTCTGTTAGGTTTAGCTAATCCCAGCAAAAAGCTAAAGCAAAATGCTAAAGCAAAAGTGGACACTAATGAGCACTAGATTCTAATATACAGTAAAGTAAATTATATAAAAATATACAGGAAAGTAAGCCCCATAGCAAGCACAGAACCCTGCTCATTACTAGTTAGCCACTAAGAGATCTATATTCAATCCAGCATATCCTAATCAAACCTGTCATTATCGCAAACCCCACACAGCCCACACTGGCCACCAAGAAAGACTGTTGTGGTTTAGTTCTGGCCAGCAACCAAAGCCCACATAGCCACTCACCCACTCTCCCACACCTAGACTGGGGAGAGAATCAGAAAGGTAAAAGCTAGAAAACTCATGGGCTGAGATAAAGACAGTTTAACAGTGAAAAACTGAAAGCCATGCACACATGCACAAAGCAAAGCAAGAGCTTAATTCACTGCTTCCCATGGGCAGGCAGCAGTTCTGCCATCTCCAGGAGAGCAGGGCCCCATCCTGTGGAACACTCACCCAGTAAAACAAACACCATCACTGCAAATGTGTTCCCCTTCCACCTTCTCCCCTCCACTTGATATACGAGCATGATGTCATGTGGTCTGGAATATCCCTTTGGTCAGTTTGGGTCACCTGTTATGGCTGTGTCTACTCCCACCCTCCCAAGCACCCCCAGCATCCTTGCCAGTGTGGCAGTACCAGCAGCAGAAAAGGCCTTGGCTCTCTGCAAGCCCTGCTAAGCAATAACAGAAGAATCTCTGTACTGTCAGCAGTCAATAGTACAGTTTTGTGTTCCACACAAAACCAAAACACAGCTCCATACTGGTCACTGTGAAGAAAGATAACTCTGCCCCAGTTGAAACCAGCAGAAGCTAGTCCATGAACCCCATAAATATACTGCCTTAGCTTCTGAAACTAAAAGGCTATTAACAGTTCTCCTGAAGCTGTAGTTAATGTTTTGTAACAAATATTTAGACAGCTTCAGCCTGTTCCCTGACAGAATAATATACACCAATAATGCCACATCCTGGTGGTGGAAAGTACTGTCTTGGCTGAATGAAAGCAATAGATTCTTTGCCCAACCATCCCAAAGCAAATGAATTCACCAGTACTCTGCCCAAACCTGCAGTGTTTGCCAGGTAGAGACCTGTGTCTGCTGATCTTACTTCAAAACTACCGTCTTAAGTATGTTGATCTCATTCTTCTGAGTAATACCTGAACTGTCCTGGTTTAGCCATCCCAACCAGACTTCCTGGTCAGAGAGCACAGCTGGCTCTCCTCTGGGACAGGAGAAATGGGTTTCTGAAGTCCTCTTGCCTAGGCCCAGCATGAGCATCTTACATCCCACAGGAGATACAGTACTCAGGACAAGCAGAAGCAGCTCCACCGACCCTCTCCCGAGGCTGCATCTATCCCCTTAGGAGAAGACACGCAACAGAAGCAGGGCCCTAAATGGATTTGTACATTGACCTGACACCAAAATAAAATAGAGATAGAAGAAATTCATCTGTATGTAATACTACAGAGAAAGACAAATTTCTCCCTGCATGTTAGGAGATCTGCTTCCTCCTGTAAAGAAACCCTCTGTTTTAAACTAAACCACAAGGCTTTGTTTTAAACTACTGCAAAGTTTATGTTGATTTCATTAAGATCACACGCTATCTATATTCCACCAGACGTTCCCACACCTCACACTTACCTTTGACTCTTTAGCGTCACTGTTCAGAGATTTGGGTTTCATACTTTGACTCTTGTAATGGCCCATTTGTGGAAGGCACACACAGTTTATCAGCATGATATTGCCTGTTAAAGAAAGTTCAAGTTCTGAACACACGTATCTGTTTGCCACAAAATGCTAAATGCCACTTTCAACTGTACGAGATGTCTGTATCAGCCACTGGTATAAGTTTATCAGGTGCTGGCTACAGGAAGTCAACAATTAAAGCTGTCAGAAAAAATATATTTGAAATCCAGAAAATCCTAAGTTCACTATCAGACAATAGGCAAATATATAATTGAAGAACACATCCCATTGCCTGTAAAGACATTGATGACTTCCAAATGGAGGATAAAAATTTGTGTCAATTTTAAGGCACATAGCGTTATTGTGCTAACAGCCCATTAAATCACATCTTCATCAGTTGTACTACTACAGCAAGAAACATGAATGTACCTTAAATCTGAAAGCTGTTTTGTGAAACTAGTGTTTGACAAGATATAAGTCTTCTTTTTTTGTAGTTCTTTCTTCATTGGTAGGTGACCTATAGAGGTTTTGTTGGGAAAAGGTTGCATTAACCAGATGATCATATAAGGTTTCCATATAGGGTTTTTAGAGCACTCTCAAATCTCTGTGCAACTGAAACATAACAGCTCTGCCATTATTAAATCAAAGGTAAAGACTTCTTATGCATATTAAATTTGGCTGTCTTCCAACAGATTGGAAGGTCCATCCAACAGCACAACAAAACCAGCTAAAAACAGCTGCTCTTTGGCCAGCACCATAATTTTTGGCCTTTATCATTTTTGGTTTACATTTTCTGGTAGGTGAAAGCTGTTAATCTATAGCTTTCCCCAGTGCTACGGGAAGTTTGTAAGAGGAGGTTAAATGAGCATTTCTCAGAATAAATCAGAGTGCTAACTGAGCTTCAGCATGCACACTATGTAGATGACTTCTTCAAGCCCCTTCTGGGGCTATTTTCTGTAACCTGCAGTTGTTTCAGGCTGTTACCTTACAGATTCAGCTTACAGCTGCCATAAGCTCCTCACAGCATCCCACGGTCTTTGAATGCCACAGATTTTGTAGTGGAAACAAAATCTATTGCATAACTTGGTGACAAAAAACTGATTCAGCTGAAACCTTCAAAACCATGAAGAAATCTTGGAACATTGGGTTCAAAAGAATGCCCCCCATCATAGCCATGCTTTAGGTGAGGTTTTGATGCAATGATGTGTGTGTAGCTAATAGAAAGAGTGGGAAACACATCAGTTTTAAAATAATGACAAGAAAGCATTGAAGTACATCAGAAAAAGCTGCTCAATAGTTTCTTTATCAGGAGGAATCAGCCTAATCTTGCCCTGATTCAAAGAGATATAGCAAGACCTAACTTTACAGACTGTATTAAAGCTGATTTCACAGTATTAGCCTAGGCTGTACTTCAGATGCAATGCTGACGTCCCTCTGGACAGATTATTTATCACAATATATTACAGCTGATTCATGAGTGCTGAATGCTAAGGATGCTGCAAAGCTAATAACGATCACTGTGACTCCTAGTTTACCATCACTGCTCTGCAAGCATGTAATTCATTTCAGGAAGGTGAGAAAGCTATTAAAAAGTAGCATAATGTGACTCATTCTGTCAGGCAGTATAAACAGTGTAGGAGAATCAGAGTTTGTCAGCATCTCTTCCGGTTTTGGACGTGTCTGAAGGGTAATTCTCTTCCCCTACAGATTGGGGGGGTATCCTGCTTCCTGTTCTTTAGTTACCTGTAAGAAAAAAACTTGATTACCTTTAGAGAAACTATCTGTTATTCTGTTACTGATAGAAAGTTTTGGTTCTTTCAACCAGTATTTTACTGTTCCATGGTACTATTTCCATTACAAAATGGAAAGCTGCTTCACTGCTGAAAAACCCCACACCTGACTTGTCTGCTAAAGGTTTAGTCACAGGAACAGCAAAGAGGACTAAATCCTTCATATAATACTAAGAATTAATGATTTACCCAATTTCAGGTGTATGTGCAAGTTTTTATGTGTCATTTGCTCTGAAACTGCAATCTATTCAAATTAGAATTCAAAGGTAGAAAAGCTGCCTTTGTAAAGCATGCATAAGTGGAAGATAGATCTCCTGCTGGTGTTTGCAAGATCTGAGGATTGTGCTCAACAGTCCCAAACTGTTTGAACTTCCCTTCCTATCCTTTGTCATGTACTGTGGCCCATCCTGTACTTCTCACTGGGAAGCAGCCCTCAAAATATTTTCTCTTCTTGATTAGTCTGCATTTCTGGGCAAAGTAGAAAACCATGACTAACCCAGCTCTTAAGACAGTAACATTAAATCACAGTTTCAGTTTCCTATAGAGAAAACATTTTGAGCCTGCAAGAAGGCAAAAAGAATATTGAATATGTGAGTCAAGGTTAATAACGCCCATGTGATCTTGCCTGAAACAATAATTTTCATGTGAACTCTAAAGTCCAGGGTTGTCACAAGGAGTAACAAGGATATATGGAAGGGTGAATCCCTGCAGGAGCCTCTTTTGTCTTTAGCCTGGACAAAGGCCAATGTTGCTCTATTCCCATGCAGTCTTCTAAATTCTGTGTTCATAACTCCTACTAAGTTGCTCAAAATCTTGCAAATGGATCACAGAAAAAGTAAAAAAAATTAGAGCATGTAGGCCTCCATTGTGTTCCATACTCCTTAGCTGTAAGTCAGCCCCAGGCAGTCTTCCCCCATTCAGAGATCACAGAAAGATTAATTTCTCTTCCCATTTTAAACGGGCTTTGTCAGTTCTTGGAGAATGCAAATAGTAGTCAGACAGAAGGAGAAGAACTGATGGAAGATTATAACATTCTGTCATAAAATGTGTGAAATTAAATTTAAATTAATTTTAGTATATTCATTTCAGGTAAGAAATAATTATTTCCAGCAGTTAAAAGAATTTTTCAACATCTCAGACACAATAGTTATTAAATCTTTTCAGAAATTACCAGTAGACTTTTGAACCTATAATATAAGAGGCCTTTACCTTAGAAAGTATATTCAGTCTGAAATAGAACCTGAAAATGGATTTTTCTTATCATCCTTGAAGAAGTGTAAACTTAATCTAGTTGCTGGTTCTTTATCTCAATTCCTTTTTAATTGACATTCTGCTTAAACTAATGAAAAACCACCCTCTCTAAAGTCACTGCAGTAACTACCCTATTCTGGCCTTGTCAGGAATGACTGACAGAAAGGTGAAGCTTAAACACTGATAGTTTGAAATCTTCCTGTTAATCCAAAGTCACTAAAATCTTAGAAGTCTTCAGACTGAACATATAGCTATTATTCTTTGTAACTAACTTCAAGAGGATTTGAAATGCTAGATAACATGATTCAATAAGACCTTGGTACACGCTTAAAACTCCACTTTAAAAGACTCATTGGCTTATTAGATACCGTGATTCATTCTAGAAATGAAAGAAGGATCAGAAAAAAAATAAACCCACTAAAAATTTTCTATTTTTGAAACATAATCTTTCCTACCTTCCTGTAATTCAAGCTGCCAATTTCTCCTGAATAAAGCTGTTCGTCAGAGCCCAGATCCAGCAGATGAAACCCTGACTGAGTGGAAGTGAGGCTGAGTCAAGCACGTCCAACCTACAGCAGGTCTCTCTCAATTCCCACAACTTATGGCAAATGTACTTTTCCTGGACAGAGATGCAACCTGGTGACACAGGGCATTACATCTGTCAGAATTACATCATTCAGTTATGGACCACATTATTGCTGCACAAGAGCATTGGGTTGGAGGAATACTTTCCAGTGTCACAGGCTGGGGTAGAAAGAAGAATGATCCCTTCTAATGATAGCCAAGGGTTTTTGGGGGGAAATACTTCTATTTTTCAAATGTTGGGGGAAAAATTAAGTAAAAAACCTTGCTTTAAATTTCTATACTACGCTTCTAATTTGGGGGGAAAGGTACATTTTGTGTTTTAATGTAGCCATTCTTTAACCAAACCTATTCATCATTTAACTCAATATGTTCAACATTATTAGTAAGTTAAATACTAGCTGAGCAGAAGAGTAACATTTTAATTTTCTTTAAAGTTCATGGAGGGTTTACATGCATTTATGTGTTATATATGAACATTTTGCTTTTTAAGCCATCCTGTTTTGCTTTTTTTAACTGTAATCATTTGAGCTACAACTATCAACGTACTTGGAAAACAGGGCAGTAATTCATTCTTGTCAGAAACAGATGGCTGAGAAAATGAAAGCAAAAACAGCAGTGAAAGACAAGGCCACCTGGGTCCATCAAGCTGATGAGAAAAGCCTGTGAACCTAATGCCAGTGGTACCTGGAGCCAACACAAGCTGGCTTTCAAAACAAGAGCTAGGAATCAGTCAATAATAAAGAGGTGGGGAAAAAAAATAATAATAATAATAATAATAATAAAACCCTAAGAAACTGTAGAAGAAGCAGGAAACAGTCCTGGGAATTTTAGGCAGTCACAAGACCACATGAATTCAGTTAGAATTTGGCCAGTCAGGACTTGTCACAGGTTCTATTTCTGCTGACAGATATGACATGTAGCACGATGCTGAGGGGATTATATGTCGCAGTGCCGGGTTTCCTCAGCCCAACCAGCTCCTGGCACCGGGCGAGGAGAGCGGGCTGTCCCCAGAAAGTCACACAGGCCGGGGTACAGCTTGGGCACCAGCTCAACAGCACAAATGGTTACAGTGATGAGGGCAGCGGCAAGGAATAGGGAGAGGTCTTCTGTGTGATTTCCAAAGGGGTTTATTCCCAGGAGGGTCAGGGAAAGGATGACAGTTAACACACGTGTGCATGCGCTTATAAACGGGGGAGGTCTCGGGGGGGGGGGATAAAAATCTCTAACCAATAGGGAAGGAACAGGGGAGGAGCATAGGGAGGGGTTCATCCTACGTAAACCAGAGAGAAGTACAAGGGGAGAGGAGTAACACAAGCAAACCAATAAGGCTTTGAAACAACAAAGGTTGACAACTAAGAGGGTGGAGAAACGGGGAACCTTCTGGAATAAGGGGTAGGTACAAGGGGAGATTGACAGTTGGGGTAGGAGGATACAGTTTGGGTTAAACCAACAATATAGGGGGGAAAGGAACAAACCATGAAGGATGAAATACGCTATAACAATATGAGGGGGGGAGTACAGACCAAATCATTTAGAATAAAAATACAATAAAAAACACACCACAACAAATATATGCAGAGCAACCCACAGAGACTTGAGCCTCTGTACTGCACTTAGCAAAACTCACAAGGATGCCCATATCTCACATGCAAACAACAACTCTCTGTGAGTCTTAAAGGTACAGTACTTTTGAAAGATGTGGAGGTACAATCATAAAGCACAATATTAATTATGGTGAAACAAATGCCTTGCTCAAATTGCAGTGCTAGTCACGGGTTGCAGCAGCAGTTATCTGCAACCGCAGTCACTTTGAGCTTTTGGGTTTTATTTAAAAAGCTTAATTGGAATTTTTATTACTCCCAATTAAGCTTTTTAATTAAAAAGAAAGTTAAAAGAGGCTGGAGGCAAGCATTGCTGAAGCTCATATCTGCATAGACTCTGAAGGGGAAAGGAGTTTTGTAAAATTGCAACTGTCAGCCAGCTGCAGCTTTCAGTTTCAGCTTACTGCTGATCCCATTTACCTTGCCAGTGGCATGCTGCAAATGCAGATACACACGTCTGCTTGGAAAAACAGGCTTTCAGCTTTAAATAGCACTATAAGACTATAAATCCTGTTTCACTCCTGCAAAGGACACATCACATGAGTAAAAATACTACCTACTGCTCTATTTGGAAATGGAAAATATTACCTACTCCTTTTTTTTATTCCATTAGCAATTTGAGTCCGGTAGATATTTTTCTTTTTTGAGACCTGGGTCGATTCACCACAAAATGAATTTAATGACATTCCAGCAGACATGGGACTACCCTCAGATTTCTCTCCAGACTTCTACATGTGCAGACAGAACTGAGAACATGTTCATAAAACAGGGGCCCGCCTGACCCTTCCCTATAGAACCAAACCAATATTTTAGACCTCAAATTTTTCTTCAAACTCAGTTTTTCCATGTGGCCTTTAACACTTCATATGGTTTAAAGAAGGAGTGAAAACTGTTACAGAGACATCTGCAATATTCAGCTGTCAAAGCAGAGACTGGGAAACATTCTCATATCCCAACAAATGAAATTTTTTTTTTTCAATAATTAATATCTTGGACCAAATATAAAAAAATTATCGTTCATTCTTGTACATTGATGTCTCCAGTTTTTGGAAGCAAAGATACTTCATATTTAGTTGTATTTTAGGTTTGTTCAGAAAGTAAGGTAGTATTCTATCTTGTTGGATTAGCCCTTGGAATTCACTTATTATTCCCAGAGAATACCTGAAAAAAATATTTTCTAAATATAGCCAGTGACAAAGAATTTATTTTTACTTTAATATATCTATTATTTAAGTGCAATAGTTAGACAGTAGATTGTCAGTGAACTAATTCTTAAAGTTTAAGTTTAGATCTTTTGCTTCCCAGATATGAATCTTGACAGAGCTGGTTCTTGTCCCAAATTTGCTTCAAGTAAAAATCTCACTGTAAATTACTCTTAGAGAATAGATGTGTTTTACATAGGCCTTAGAGGACAAAGCCACAGAAGGGAATGTAGATTAGTACTGAATGCCTTTTTTTTTTGTTTAAACACAGTTAAAGAGCAAAAAGTGAAGAGATTACCCAACCGACAAGCTGAAACATTTCTCTCAGGAGAAAGAGGCATTTAATTCCATGGGAAATTAGGGATTCAAGAAAGATTGATTTCCTCTCTGTTATTGTAGTTAAAGCTGTGCTTTGAGTGAATACTGGTGGGTGAACCGCGTGGGTAAACATGTTCTCCTTTTCTTAGAATGATATAAAACAAAGATTGAGGGATATTCACTGGCTTAGATACAGTCCAGACAGTGTTTTGATATTTTTAATAGAAATTGTAAATCCTGCTGGATAACTCTTGAAACAGATCATAGAACTATCTAAGTACATCAGTCTAAGAACTTTGATGTTTTCTGCATTCTTTATCCCTCCATCTCTTCAATATTTAATTCAGAATATTTGTGTTTGTCTATACATCAGGATCATTACCAATCAGCTTACTAAGGGAATATCCTTCACAGATATTAGTAGTCTGAGCATCAGAGATTAAATTATAATGTACAGTTTTAAAAATATGAGGGCAAATCTTATTCACATTAGAGCCCAAAGATTAACGCCATATTACACTGATATGAAAAGCTGTGTACTGAAATAAACTACTTCTTTTGTTTTTCTCGTTGAGTTTTTAAGAACTCCAGACTGTCAACACAAAGGGTTTCTTCTAGCCAGTGAACAGCCATGTTAGAAAAGACACAACCTGGACATCCCACACTATGAATTATAGATGCAGAGAATTTTGCAGGCTGTTCCCCCAAGGTCCCCGTGGAGGCCATGAGAGAAAGCCACCACCTCTAAGCATGATTCTCCTCTCTCTGTTGCTCATGCACATAATGTTCAAAGGAAAGAAAAGGGAGGTGCTTTGGCCCCACCTCCCAAGCATAAATGAATATAGATGATGTGTAGGATGAGAGGAAAAGAGCTCTGCTGCTGGTCTGCACCAGGGGTAGGCATCTAAACTGTGTTTGACCCAGGGCCCGTACAGCTGTAATCCTGAGTATCACTCAAGAGATATTATGATATTGCAATTTACATTAAATGATCAAAACTATGTTAAAATATCAGTCATTTTATAGATTCTAATATTTTAGAAAAGAGGTTAACACATAGCATTGTTTCTCCATTACTCAGTGCTTCATTAAAAAGACTCAAAAAAAAAAATGCTGGCAATATTGCAAATACATTTACTCAGATTCACTGTTGAGCCCTAGCGCATTTTTTCATATTTATGAATATATTTTTATGTATTTTCTCATTAATATGTCTCTTAGATATAGATTGCTTCATGTAAATATTAATTATTAAATACTTTTTGCAAGGATTATAATGAGTATTTCCATATATAAATGAGGTTGTGGGGGGATTTGGGGTTTTTTTGCAAAATGTTACTATTAATTACCCAGAATCTGCTGTGGTCATACTGATAAGATGGGGACAAAGGTTTCAAGACCAATTTCATTTGTTTTAAATGGATTATGTCATCCAATATATACTAGAAAATATCTTCAGCAAGTGAGAAACCAAGGCAAATAAATCAGGTATAAATCTAAATTACTGGCTTTTTTGTAAGAATTGCATTATGTTCTCTGAGAGACTTGGTAAAATTTCTTCTTTAAGGTGGATCTCCTGTGGGGTGTTACATCAGCTGTGGGAGCACTGCCAGCTCAGCTCCAGCACCACTCAGGAGTGGCTGGAAGGGTGCTCACTTCTCCAGCCAAAGGAGCTTGGCTCTGATCTACATGACTTTGTATAACATTCAGGATGTGTCCTCAGTACAATGGGGGAGAGAGAGGAGAAAAAAAAAAAAAACCACCTTATTTAAATGAGCCTACATTTTTGCTTTCTTCTTACTAGGTTGGCTATAAATCTTTGCCTTATTTAATCTCTCCATCAGTCAATCTCAGTCAGAGAAGTCAGGGCACTTAAGAGCTGCTTGGTTCCGAGCAATTACCTGAGCAAAAGACTGTCTGGGATTGGACTAACTATTGGCTCATCTTTATTCAGCAGCACTTTCAGATCATGAAGGGAGACACTTGGAAAGTACAAGGGAGGAGGTGCAAGAAACAGGACAAATTGAAAGAGAAAAAATATACTGTAAATGTGTACCACAAGAAAAAAAAAGGTGGAGACGTATGTGTGTTGTTAGACCAAAGCAGATTTAGGTGAGAATATGGCAGCTGTATAAAGGAAAATAAAATAAAATAAAGGCTTCTTTGCTTCGGTACTAAATTTTTGTGCTAAAATCAAAGAGACGGTGAACATTTCAACCACAAATAACCAAAGATTCCTTTGGGCTACCTGAAATCCAGAATTAACTGCTATTACAAATCATGATGGGAACTTAATCTTTGATCTCTCACATAGCTCTCCTGATCAACAAGCTGTTTAGTAAACTGCAGAATTTTTTCCCCTTCCACCACCTTGAAAAGCCTCTGACTCACCCGGATATGATGTGGAAAATATTCTAAGATAAACTCAGAAAATTTTGTGTGATAAGAAAATTCACTCTAGTTGAAGCTGAGCCCTAAGACAAACTGCATTTACATACACTGAGTTTAGTGCTCCACTGAGGAAAACTCCAGTGGGAAGTGACCTTAAATGTTTTTGTAAGGACTGCAAAGACAATGATTTTTACCAATATTCTCAAGTGGGAACTTTTTAAAGTGGAAACTTTTCAAAGTAGAAACTTTTCAAAGTGGAAACTTTTCCAAGTGGAAACTTTTCCACTTCATTATATGACTGTAGACAATTTCATGCAGCAATAAACTTAAGGAAGTATTTTATGCAAAGATTCATAAAATTTACCACTAAATCATCTAATCTAAATATTTAGATAATCCATAGATGCCGTTCCAGTTATGGGGAGCTTTAACTTCATCTCTCCTTCATTTTTCTCTGGGTTGAACCACTTTTTATTACTTTTAGAACTACATTCGAATCTCCTAAATTGTTAGTGACCTCATGATGAGCAGTAACCAGAAGGCTTAGGCCCAGCCTCAGCCTCTAGCCCATTTGAAGATGGAGCCAGAGCTCATACTCCTTCTCCAGGTGGCACGTGGTCTGCCCAGAAGGAGATTTACAATGGGTGTCTCAGAAGTTACAACCACACAAATGTGAATTACCAGCCTTTTGGACTCTTCCATGTAACACCTTTGCTAAAGTTGACCTTGTACTTAAAAGCAAGAGCTTTCATTACTTCCACAGATCTTCAGGCTGGCTTTCTGCTCTGGGGATTAAGACCCTTATATGAGGCAAATCTCTCTTGGTCTTGTAACTCTTTGATGATGCCACATAAATAGATTTTAACTCTACAAAAGTCCAAATGTCCAAAAAGCAGCTGAGTCCCACAGAACTGAGGCAGTATCCAGGAGTGGAGGTTATCATCTCAGTAAGTGAAATAAAACTTCCTTGCAGCTGGAATGTCTATCAAAGCAGCTGTGGTGTTATTTGTGCACTCCTGGCACTTAAGACAGATGTTTCACGTGTACACTTATAGCATTGCACAACACGCAAAGAAGTCAAAATTCTTTAAGATAAACAAAGCCAGGCTCCCAGTAATACTGAAAGAAAAAATTGCTATAAATCTATAACAAATAACAGCTATAAGAAAAGGGCAACAGTGGTGACCCACAGCCTTTCCCATAGCACATGGCATGAACTGTATTTCTGTATTTAAAATCTTTCATCATTTTCTCCATCTGTGGGGCCTGGACATTGCGTTAGTGGTCCCCACACAGCTTTAGAAACTTGAGGCAGGGTGGAGGCTGCACAGTGCTCTCATGTTGTTTTGAAAGTATATCTGTCTATAAAACTAATAAATGCTTGCTGAAAGCGAAAAAAAATTTTGCTGGCTGTGAAGTTACTTTGGTATTGTTCTTAAAGTCTCCTTAATTGAGGAGGCCACAAATGGACCAGAACTGCCTATACCTCTCATCTGACATGTATGCCCATCGGCATGGAGGGTGTTTAGTTATCTCTTTACAGTATTATGGCACTTTCTAATGCAGTTTAAGGATCCTCTTTTCACAGTAATGTGCATATGCACATTACTCTTCCTGACTTTCTTTTAATTTTTCACAAAAATTAAACTATGAAGTGTTTATGCAGATCCATTGATACTTTGCGTACCTTGGGTTTGCATTTCAAAAACCCTGATTTACTTAGAAAAAATGACACAGGGCAAGAAGTAGGAAAATCACTCTTCTTGTTATATCAGGTGAACATCACCAGAGGCAGGGCAGACTACTGCAGTACCTCAATCACAGCAAAAAAAAAAAAAAAGGGGGCCTTTATTCTCAGTAACAGAAGGAATAGTCAGTGCAGGCATGTGATGAGTTTTGTTCAGTGCTGTGAACAATTTAGAGTATTCAGGATTCGTAGGATTCTAGTACAGGCTGAGATTGTAAAGGAAGGAGAACCTTAAAACCCACTCTTTCTCTTTATTCATTCCATAAAATCTAAGAGATGATGATTTCCTGTGAGACAGACAATGAAATAATAGTAAATGTAAGCATAACCCTCCACCCCCACCCAACCCCACAGAATTACAGATCTGTACCAGCTGGGGCATATTGATGGGCAAAAATATGTCAGTCAGGAAATCTGTGCTAGATTCACCCCTGCTGGAACAGAGGCTTGCAAATAATTTGAATAATTGCTACAGGGACCAGATGGTAGAAATACTCCACTAGAAGAGTTTCAAATATAGCTTAATGCAGCAAGGGAAGTGAGAAATATAGACAAAATTTCAAAGACAATCTGGCATAAAAATTAAAATACAATTAAAATTAGAATTAAAATTAGAATTAAAACAATATAATTATAGTTATAATAATAAATTAATGGGGGAAGTTATGCTGAAATTTCCGTTTGAGGCTATTGCACTCTAATGGATGCCACTAGACAAAAGCAGTCTTCGCACCACCACCGGCTCTGAGAGTACCACTACAGCTAGATGCCATCAGTTTGGTGCCACATTATGCTGTTTCTGGCTTTGCCAGAGCACTGAATCAAATGGATCTCCTGAATTTCCCAGCTCTTTTCTGCCTTCCCACAACATTATCAGATGCTTGGGTGTCACTCAAGGATGAGAAATGCTCCACTCCTTGAAATGCAGTAACCTCCTCATCCAGTGCCTTGCCCCAGGGCATAGACCCATGAGACTCAGGGTCGAACTAAGTTGCTCATCTTTACACCCCTCTGTTTCCAATGGCAAAACCGCAAGAAGCTGTGCCCTGCAATGCCTGGGAACCCAAGACAGATCACAACAGCAGAAATGGGTCACAGAATCAGTGCTACAATATAATAAATCACCAAAGATGCAGTTCTGCTGTGGAACTTCGCTGTTGTAAAATCAGGGAGATTGAGTGAACCTTGCTGAATGCCCTTCCTTGATGCTGCCATGAACGTTCATCATATTTGTCAGAGTAATAAATTGTAGCAAGAGAGCAGAAGAACACACATTTGAGAAGGACACCATAAATACATTTTGATACAGGTGATAAAAACACACTGCAGGATGAAGTGTTACTTGGTTAAGTTCTTTATAGACTATTGATGATTAATTTGAACTTCTTTCCACTACTTTAAAAGCAAACATGGAAAAGAGATACACAGTTTAGTCAATTCATTAATCACCTCATATGATCTTGGAAAAAAAGCACAAATCAAATGCAAATGTGGCAAAGGAAGTTGACACTGGCTAAAATATGTGACTTTGCAAAAGTGAAAGTCAACAAACAAAGCTTTGCACAAAGACATAAAAGGAAAGACATAAAATTATACAAACACCACGTACTTTGCCTCAAAATCTGGGATTCACCAGCCTAAGTATAGTATAATGTAAAATTCTGTTTAAGATAACTCACTACAATTTACATTGTAGCCTGAGTTAGATACTTTAAGGTCAATAATTGGAAAATACATTTGGAGAAAATTAAAAATTAATAAACCAAAAATAAAAATCAATAAATCAGAAATGTTAGCAATGGCATGAGAAAGCATTTGAACCTTCTACTTATATCTGGAAAATTTAGGTCAAACTTAAATTGACTAGCTTTTCATCCAGATATGCAAATTGCAATATTTATAGTAGCAAATCTGCCTTATTTGCATTTGTTTCTCTTTGGAAATAATAACCTTGTGGACTTTGCATTTGTGTACAGAAATAGTATTGCACAAGGCACATTTTAGAAACTTTGTACTACCAGAGCCATGTGTATCCATTGCCATGTTTCATACTCACAGCTGCTACTTGCCTTACAAAGGTTTTTAAAATCTACAGACAAAAAACCAGCAGAAAATATTGCAACCTGTTTCACATTTCTAATCAAATCAAACAAGAACAGAATAAAATTACATGAAGAATAATGAAGGTTGTAATAACGATTGCTAGATTTCAGTGAATGGTCTGCTTCAGCTTCTCGAGCTTTTCTTTTGTAAATGTCACTATTAGCTGCAAAAGTAGCTTAATTAGTAAAATAAGTTTTCTGTAAGGAAAAAAATGACAGTGTTTAAAGTTGAAGATACTCATATTTTACAAAGAAAGTGCATTGCAGAATGTTTGAAATGTACTGAAAACATAAGCCGCAAGTCAATGGTGAAGGGGACATCCAAATATCAAATACTATGCTAACAAGGCTGGAAAACGTGTCCAGTGTTCGAATTTGTAGTGGAACAGCTGATTCGGCAGCAAAGAGCCAGAACCAGCCAGAAGGTTACCAGGAGGAAAAAAACCCACTGGTGCACCTAGAAAGAAAGAAACTATAATCCGACTGGTAGGGGTTTTACAGCCTTCGCCGTACACCGACGATTCTGTCCGTAGGACAGACAACGGCAGAAAAGATGACGAATGGAACAAGGGGGAAAGCAGGGCCACAAACGCCCCTTTCCCCCCGAGGCGAGCAGCAGCAGGGGCCGGCGCTGCGGACGGGCAGTGTCGCTGTCGCGGCGAATCCCGGCCGCGCACCGCCACCTGCGGGACGGCCCCGCCACAGCGCTGCCTGCTCCGCCGCTCGCCGCCGCCGCTCCTCAGCGCCCGCTCAAGCCGAGAAACCGAGGGCACACGCCTTTCTGTGGCCACAAAGCCTGCGGAGAAGGGCTTGGGGGTGATGTTTGATAAAAAACAGTCTGCAGTCAGGGTGTGTCACAGCCCAGAAAGCCGACAGCGTCCTGGGCTGCACCCAAAGCAGCGTGGCCAGCAGGTCAAGAGACAGGATCCTCTTCCTCTACCCTGCCCTTTTGGACGCTGGAGTGCTGTGCACAATGCTGGTGCAGTTCTTATGCCTCCAACATAAGAAGGACATAGAAACTGCTGGAGCAAGTCCAGAGGTGGGCCACGAACTTGATAGGAGGGCTGGAGCACCTCACCTAAGAAAAAAAGGCTGAGAAAGTTCAGACTGTTCAGCCTGGAGAAGACAAGGTTGTATGGAGACCATGTAGCAAACTTCCAGTATCTGAAAAGGGCCTACAGAGAAGCTGGAGAGAGATTGTCAGGAGCTGTAGTGGTAAAACAAGGAGTAATGGGTAAAAACTAAAAAAGGGAAGATCTAGGCTAGATCTTGGCATATTAGGAAGGGTGGTGAGATACCAGAAACAAGCTCCCCAGGGAGTTGTGGATGGCCCAACTCTGGACGTGTTCAAAGCCAGATTGGATGGGGCTTTGAGCAACCTGGTCTAGTGCCAGGTGCCTCTGCCCATGGTAGGGCAGGTTGGGACTTAAAAGATAATGTTTTAAGTCCCTTCCAATTATCATGATTCTATTATAAAACTGTACCAACACTGCTGAGAAGAGGCAGGACTGTTACCTCCCAGCAGAACAAGCCACAGAGGGTAAATGCTCAGGTTCAAAAAATCTCCCTGTCTGTGATGTTGGCAGGTCCCAGGCAGTGCCAGGCACATAAACCCCTTTTGAAATTAACATTCTCACTTTAATGATTGCAACAGGGGAGAGAGGACGATGTATTTGTAATTAAAGATGGATACAGGAAATACAGGATTTCGAGGAAGGACTACATTAGTCAACTTTCAAAGAGTCTAATTCCCCAGGATGATTTAACTAACTCTGCCAACCAGCTGCACGGCAGATGAAGACATCGGATATCTTTTCAGTGCTTCTTTAAGACAGGGGGAAGGAGAATCAAGGAACACAAAAATGTGCTTTATGCTATGCCATGTGGATTCTTGGCCATCCTGATCACCAAGGCAAAGCTTGCACCAATCCATATGACTATCCTGCTATATCCAGAGTTTGGATATAATGACTGTGTGAGATTTTTCCAAGTTGAGGCTTTATAAATGTCAAGGGCAAAAATGAATGTTGCAGAAAGCAACTCCTACAGTTTGATGCCATACATAGGTTGAAAGGTGCTGCTTTCTGAGGACATGCTGGATTAAAAACAGCAGCAGTGTCTGTGCTACAAAGAAAAACTATCTGCACGCATTCTCCAGAGAATTGCTCCTTTCAGCTAACTATTACTAACTACTGAAAACAGAAGGAGGTTTCATACAATCAATCCATTCAAACAAACTTCAAGTAGTAGATATGAGACAGTGTCAGCTGAGCTACAACAAGCAGTGCACAGCTAAGAAATGCCCCACTTTCCTAGGAAGAACAGCACTGGGGTGTGCAAGAAGGCAACAGGGTCTGCCTGGAGGCAGAGCTGTCTGATGTGCTTTGCTCACAGAACGTCTCACACGGTTGAGTCCTGTTCTTTACCCTTCTTGAGGTACCTCACATCCACCATCACCATCAACAGTTTGAAAAAACCCACAAACCCTCTAGGAGAAGTGGACTGAGATGTTATAAACTGCACTGGAGCACTTGTACAACGCTGACACAAAAAGGCAAATGCAAATTTGGGACATGTGGATGTGGTTCATCAGACACAGAGGTGACAATTCAGGAAATTAGGTTCAGCAGAAATCAACAAGACCGATAAACAGAGTATATGAGGAGAGAGTAGAGGGCAATACAATTGACTTAGTCTCAAACAGAGGAGAGGCATAATGAGATTAGGGGAAATACTGTCATAAACACGTCAGTGATTAATTGTTTTCTGTGTATCATCTATACAAGAAATCAGCAATGTTGGCAAAGAAGATTTCTGTAAGCTGTAGGAAAAATCTGTTTATAAGGAGAGTTAAATGCTGAAGCAGCTGGGGAAGTTAAGAAATCCTTGTGTTCAGAGATTTTTAAGAAAAAATTTAGCATTACTTGGACTCCTTCTGCTTGGACCCTTTCTTATAGTGTCAATTCAAGAGATGCAATGATATTCCAGACTTCTCTTGATTCTTTCTTATCAATATCTCTTTAGTTGTGGACAGATTAAAAAGCCATGACCATACTGCAACTATAATATGACATATATGAATGTACGAATATGAATACAGAAGAAGAACACATGCACATTATTTCTTTTTCACATTTCATGAAGCCAAAGATATTTCCACAACCTCCAGTTTGACTCAACTTTTAACAGTGAGAGAATAACCACACTGGAATCAAAACAAATATTAAACATAATATGAAATGCTCAACCATCTTATTTTTTAGTAGGTAAACATACATGAAACAAAGACATATACACTGTTCAGTGTACGTATGTGTAGTATTTTTACATCTGTATATTTCAAACCTGAGTAACACAATAATGTGCTTCTATAAATTCTCAAAGACATCCAGAGAACTAGATATATACAATGTAAATCAGTCATATTGCTTGAAATGGACTATTTTATAGAGAATAAAAGATTTAGCACAAGATGAAACACTAGGAGCCAGTTAAGGTACCAAAAATAGGAACCTAACACATCAGCATTCGTTCTGAATGGTGTACTGCAGCTCACAGATGTCTTCTGTATCACATGCCTTAGGTTTCATATGACTATAGAAAACAGATGTGTTACATGTTTAAAAAATGGAATCCAGCACTTTGTGCTTTTTGGAAATCTCAGACACTGGGCTTCAGCATATTGAAAAGATACTAGAAATTATGGGGATATGAAGAGAATCACAGAACAGCTGGGATTAGAAGGGACCTCTGGAGATCATCTAGCCTAACCCTCCTGCAGGTTCATCTGGAACAGGTTTCACTGGATCGAAGTGGGATGTAAATGTCTCCAGTCAAGGAGTTCCATAGCCTCTCTGGGCAATCTGTTCCAGTGCTCTGCCATCCTCAAAGTAAAGAAGTTTTCCCTCACATTCAGATGAAACTTCCTGTGTTTCATTTCGTGCCTGTTGCCCCTTGTCTTGTCACTGGGCACCACTGAAAAGGGTCTTGGCCCATCATCTTGACAGCCACCCAGAAGATATTTGTATATATCAGTGAGAACCACTCTGGGTCATCTCTTCTTGAGGCTGAACAGGCTTCAGCCTTTCCTCATAAGAGAGACACTCCAGTCACCTTATCATCTTTGTCATCTTCTGCTGGCTCTTCTCCACTAGTTTCTTGTTTCTCTTGAACTGAGGACCCCAGGACTGGACACAGCACTCCAGGTGAGGCCTCACCAGAGCTGAGTAAATGGGCAGGATCACCTCCCTTCAGCCACTGACAATGCCCTTCCTATTGCACCCCAGGATACCACCGGTCTTTTTAGCCACAAAGACACTGCTGGCTCATGGATAGCTTGTTGTCCACCAGGACCCCCAGGTCCTTCTCCACAGAGCTGCTTGTCCGCAAGTCAGCCCCCATCCTGTACTGGGGCTATTCTTCCCCAGGTGTAGGATCCTGCATTCGCCTTTGTTGAACTTCACTATGCTGCCCTCCACCCCAACTCTCCAGCATCTCCAGGTCTCTGAATGGCAGCACAGCACTCTGGGGTATCGGCCACTGTCCCAGTTTTGTAGCACCAGTAAACTTGCTGAGGGTACACTCTGTCTCTTCCTACAGGTTGAACATGACTGGATCCAGTCCTGATCCCTGGAGAACATCACTAGATACGGGTCTCCAGTCAGATTCTACACCACTGATCACCATCCTCTGAGCTGTGCCCTTCAGCCAGTTCTCAATTCACATCATCTCCACTCATCCAGCCAACACTCCCTGAGCTTATCTACAGGGTTGTATAAGTTGTATAAGGTTATAGAAGCACCACTATGACAGTTCCACTTCATCTCTTCACCTACAGAAACAGCTGGTTGAGATGGCTAAAATTTCCTGTGTGTTTGTTTCCTGGACATGACCACTTCATTATTATTGTCCTGGTGGAGTAATACCACCAGGACAATAATAATACAGTGGGGCATTTAGACATCTTGCCAGGCAATTGCTTTCCCTTCAGGAACATCACAGGCTCTTCACTGCTTTCCTACAGAACTGGATATTCAGAAAATGGAAGATACATTTCCAATTTGCAAACTGATTATTTAGGGTCTGGTGTGGTTATATATACTTCAATGCCTTAGTGTCAGTTGAGACAGCAGAGTATCTGACAAATCCCTGAAGAGCTGGTATATATTTCACAAGACCTCTATGAGACCCATTTGCTTCTACAGGCTGCTGGATACTCTTGATAGCTCGGACACCACTAGGATGTTCAAGCATGAGCAAATTAATCAAGCCCAGGGACACTAAATTTGGATTTCAGCCCTTTCAATTTATCCACCAGCCTGGAATGTTCAAACATAAGAGAAAATGCTGACAGAAATAGCTCTGTACCTCCTTCTTACATCTTCTCATGAAGTGGGAAGAGGCATGAAAAGGGATCAGGGATGGTGATGGCATTTCTTGGCTCCAGGGACACAGAATCTCTTGCTTTGGGTAGAAATACACAGTCTGAATGACAATGCACAACATAACATGGCCCTCTTCCTGTGAAGCCTCTTGAGAATAATAATGTGATCACTTTTTTCTTATTATAAATAGATTGTTACACACCTCTGACTTCTCTAACCTCCATAGAAGTATTAGAAGCATTACTCCACCAGGACAATAATAATACAGTGGTAAATTATATTAATTCTACAAATAGTGTGAGAAATTGTGAATAATCAAAAAGGTTAATCCCTGTTTAATCTTCAGTTGCTGTGCTAGTGTGGTATAAATCTGATGGTAAATGGGGTGGCAGGAGAGCAGAATAAAGTGCTGCATGTAAAAGTAGTCATCTGAAAGTTCACCTCTTACTTTGCTGTAGCACTATTTTATTTCACAAAAGGCTAGTGAATTAACAATAATTGGAAAATAAGTACTAAAAAGAATAGCATTTTTCTGCTCTTTCTGGTATGCTCACTTTGGATGCAAGAACGTAGGGAAAGAGAGAAATACTGCAGCTGTACTGCACAAACCATTTGTTTTCTGTACAAGAAAAAGGCTCCTCAAGAAATGGCTAAAATACTCAAAGGATGTATTTTCTATACATCCAAACAATCTTTAGATTACTCTGTCCATAGCCCTGCAACACCAGGCAAGGCAGATACTGAAAACAAGTATTTATTCTCTGCATGGTATTTTTTGTCTCTCCCTGCTGCTGATATTATTCTTATGACACCAGACACTGCATAATTTGACATTTCAAATGTATGGCACCATCACAATGATACATGAGGAAATATTTACAGAGCCCTGCACAAGAAGCAAAATTAATACTGAAAAGCAAATGACTTGCTTAGATTGGCTGCCATTTCTCAGTTTGCAGGGTAAATATTCAGTTTAACAGTTAAACTTGGGAACACAAATAATTGATAGCTTTCAAGCAATGACTGTAGATATTTACCACCTACCAGTTTAACTACCTATTTTTTGCCAACACCAATGTTATTTTGCTGCAGGCATGTCTGGCTATATGACCAAGTGTGTCTAAAAATACACTGTGAATTCATTACGTTTTTATGTAAAGAAATTAAGATTTCAAGGAGAAAATCTTGCATGAACACAACTGAAGCAATAACCTGTGAAGGTCATTCAAGGCAAAATTTTTTTTAAAAATGTAAAATTAATAAAGTAGTGCTCTCTGCCCAAAGTATTTGTTCTTCTTTTGAACAATTTTAAAAACTATTTGTAAAAAGATAATCAAGAAATACACTGAATGTTTCCGCTAGGCTGCCTTGCCCCTCCACCCTCCCCACTCCCTTGGGCAGCATTCATTCGAGACACATCCTCACACTTGGTTTGCCTTAAGCTCAATCATCTTAAAAGAGTTTTTCTGAAGGTCAAAAAGAAACAAAAAGCATGAATCCACATTAAGGGAAGAAGAATAATATGAGTGTGAGTGCCAAGAAAGAATCAAAGAGAAACCAGTCACGTACTGGGTAGCCAAAAGAGGACAGGGAAAAAAAAAAAAGCTTCACTCTCCAAATTCCAACACTCCAAACAATCATTTCTCATAGTATAAATCAGCAGAATAGATTATGCAAAAATTATAAAACCACCAGTAATATGCCCAATGATCTCATCACAGCTAATATTAGTGCACAGAATGTTTGGTCTACATTTTCAAGCAGGTAGCTAAAATGGACAGCTGCATTGCCAAGGACTGAGACCAAATGGTCCAATATCAGTATTTTAGGGCAACAAGAAAGAAGCTAGACTCCTATAGCCTTGAGCACTGCTAGATTAACTTTCTGCAGATAATAATAGGTCTGTAATCTCCACAGAGTGGGGCTGACAGCACCATTACAACACATACAATGCCTTATTAAAATCACAGCTAGGATGAGATGTTTAGAAGGTTATCAGCCAAGATCTTCCCAATGTAAGATGGAGTCTTCATATAACTGCAGCCTTCTGGATCTAAAAGTCCATTTGTTCAAAGATTTTAGTCTATATACTTGGTTGTAATAGGCTTTTGATTGAGAAGCTTTTGTTCATGAATGATTCTGAACGCAGATTTGTGAAGGAGGTCAGAGAACAAGGACTGAAGAGACTGTTCCTATTTGTTTAATACTCAATCCCATATTAACAAAATCCTGATGTCATTTCTGGGCTAGTTCTAATTTATATTACCCTTCATGTTATTTAATTTTTCCTTAGCTAAAAAGAAAAACTCAACAAACACTGGTATAAACAATTTTTGTCATTCTCTAAGCACTCAGATCTGCCATCAAACATCAAGCTTGGTTTTGAAATTTTAATTATAAAGAAAACAATCTTTCCTTTAAATCATGTGTTCTAATGTCCTTTAGCAATTTCTGTAAGGTTTTCATTTATATTTTTAGGAACTGCTAAAGAGTTTATTAACTGATCAATTCATTGTACAATCACAATAATATAATTTATTTCTAAAGTGGAACCTAGAGGCTGAGTAAATCTCAGCAACAAATTCCTATTAAGCCCTGACCCTGAAAATGAAACCACATGGAGAAAAACTGGTTTTAGATAAAGACGAAAAAAGATAAAGTCAGCTGTTCAGAGAGGAACAAAGCCACTTCACCTGGTCCCGTGTTGAAGGGCCTTTTGTGAAGACTCTACACTGAGCATTTTTCTTCCTGTAAAAGGAATGATCAATAAATATCAATTTGCTTTAAGAAAAATTCTCCGTCTATAAGCAATTTCTCACCAAGTTGACAGCCCCTTTTTCTTAGAGTCCCAAAGCAGAGCTATTAGAGTGCATTTTGGCAAGGGCTGTGTCCTTCAGGAACACTTTCAAAGTCAAGTGATGTCTCACCTACAAATTGCATCCAGGACTGGCACTGAAGGGATTTAAGTTGGTAATAAAGACTCACGTGGCCAGTTAGATCCTGCAGCTTGGATGGCTCCCATGAGCTCCTACCCCCGGCCTTTACTGAGATGATGCATCAAGACCTCATCTGTTCTCTTCTTAACTCAGATGACTTCCATATCAGCTTGTCAGCAGGTAAGATTCCAGCTCAGAGCTCAAGACTGACGTCTTCTGAGATAATCAAGATGAGCAGATGAATAAATGTAATATATATATGCTTATTTTTGGCAGGTTGACAGTATCTGGCACTGAAAACAGAAGTGTTGAGGGTGAGAAAAATAAGGCCTGATTCCCTTTGCTTTTAAAACCTTATGCTGTTTTGTGGGACCTCATCGGGGGCTACAACTCATTAGACTAAAAAGACTATGCCAGATAAATAGGATTAGTAAGTAATAATGCCAATTATACAACTGTCTGGGCCAAAGAGTGAGACTGAAACAATTACACTAAATTTTTCATTATTGTACAAGAAAACACTTTATAAATGCTGTCACTGGATGTGTGACACGGTCCACATTGCAGGCCTGTCCAGAGACAGGCACTCACATTGCCCAGCAAAGTCAATCACAGACATACACCACTAAGAACTACGTTGGAGAGTGCTCGAAGTACAGAGAAAGAGATTGAAAAAAGAATCTTCTCAAGACAGGGAGAGGGTAAGATTGGGAGAGAGCGTTTGACTGCATGACAAATCCTAAAAAATTTGTCAGAACTCAAAGGTATGTCTTTGATTAAAAAGTTGCCTGGTTTAAGTGAACAGATTGTATTCTGCTGCAGGATAGATCAACTCATCTGGACATGGAGAGCAAAACCAGCAATTAGCAACAGAAGAACTTAGCTCTGTGTACAATGAAAGAATTCTGAAGCTGTTAGAAGTTACGTGCCTCCATTCTGAAATAAGAAGGGAAAACCGTAGCTTCGAAAGTAATATTGAGGGCCTGATGTATTATGTCTTTTACAATCAATCACTTCCTTAAAACAATGCAAAATAACTGCCTAAGTGAATATAGATAAAACTGTGAATTTAGACAAAACCGTGCACTTGGAAATGTAACAATTAATAGCTTGCATGACAATCTGAAAGAATAATAAACTCTTTAACAACAGACATCAAGTAAGACCGATTTGTTCAGCATAACTTGCTTGATGCTGTTAAAGCCAAGCTGCATGAAAAAAAAGACAGATTTATGTATTCTCTTGTATAAAAGATGTCAGAAAGTATTGGGGAATAAAGCTATATTCAGTCTTGCAGGAAGATGATTCACCATCTGCCCCTTGTAGTCACTGAAGTCAGACACATTCATTACCCATTATGCTGAGGAGTTTTATTTTTCCCCTTTTGGTGAATAAGTGCTGAATTATCCATATCACTGAGCCATCTCACTAAATGTGGTGGCTGCTGCTCGCCAAAATAATGATAAAAAGTTTATCTGTGAGTAATTCATTTGAAGACATGAGTAAGACATTTGAATACATGGAAGCTGCCTCTGCTAATAACAGAGTTTTAATTCCATTCTGAGAGGGGTGTACACAAATTCTAAAAATCACTAGTCAACACCATATGCAAGTATAAATGCTCAGCAAAAACTTGTGGCTTAAGTCTCTTCCTTTCCATAAGAAGCATTTAGCAATCTTCAGGGACAGGGTTGGTGAAAATGTGAAGAGAAATCACTAGTGAGGATTTATAATCTTCTAAATTCTAAGGGTGTCCTGTTCCATATGGATTGGATTTTGAATTGATAGCCAGAAGCCATTCCAAAAATCAAATTTACTATTTTGATGTAAAATTTAATTTTAATTTTTCTCTAGCTTCACATTATTTTGAACTTTCTCCTTTTAATCAGTTTACTCAACAATAGCAAAATGCAACCATTAGGCTGGATTTTTACCAGTCTGTATCTTCCAATCTAGCTTGATACTACCTATGTATTTATGTGTTCCAGTAATTAAATCTACTTAAAACAATAGTAATCACTTCAAATGTACTACTGCTCTCACCTAAATGTATGCTCTACTGTGACACACAAAGATCTGCTTATTAATGTATCTGTGGAGCCTGAGAATAAATCAGTTTATAACAAAAATGGTTTTTTATTGAAAATAAACAAATCACATAGGTGTTATGGAACTGTATGGAAGAATCCTGCAATCTACTATATATAAGTTTTTTCATGTCTTTTATTCACTGTTTATAAGTGGTGTTAACTGCTTCATTGTTTGCAGAAACAGCAACAATAAGGCAGGTTCAGTTACTCTATTAAAAATAATGGAATAAGACCTAGTTACTCGACCAAATTTGATTCATTTAGGTTTTCCACTTATTGGATGTGCAACCATTTTATTTTTCAGCAAACAAATTTATTAATCATGTGCAATTAAGCTCTGATAAATCTAGCCAAGAAAGACACACATCAATTCAAAGCTTTTTCAATTGTTCTTCACATTTTTGGACAATAATTGTAAATGTTTAAGTGGCTTTTATTCTGCTCCACTTAAAACTAGAGCTTTACATACTAGTCCAAAGATGGTGGGGTCCCTGCCCAGGAAGTGGTTGAGGCAGAGCTCAGTAGTAGCTCTCTCCAACCAAGCTTCAAGCAATGATGAAATCAGTTTAACTACTGTACAAGAAAGAAGTAGTTCACATTGTCCTAAAATTTTAATATAGCCGATTGATGCCAATAAGCTAAGTCATGTATTCATTGTTTTCAAAAGTATCAAAAAAAGTAAGCCCAAATAATTAATCCATTTGCTTGGTAACTGAAATAAGGATAGCCCAGAGAGGTAGGGGAGATCATCATAAAGCAAATCTTAGTCCAGGCTCAGTCCTGAGCATGCTGCAAATTAAGCTGTTTGCTTTGGCCTTCAGGCATTTTTAGGCCATGTACCAGAAATGCAGATTTCAGTCATTTATCAGTCTCTTGTATTGAACTTCACCAACTGAACTTCAACATTTCAAAAATAACTCAATCTTATTTCCACTCAGTCAGATTTTGTCATCCTTTTTGTCAGGAAAACTGCTTGCCCAGCAAAGGACTCCACTATATGCAGCATCCTCCTCCTCATAACTCATGTAGGGTCTGAAGACAAAAAAAAATTAACAGTTAAGCCTTGAATATAACATCTCAGTTTTCAACTTACTGCTGCAATAAATACATAACAACTGCAACAGCTAAACATACCACTCAAAAAAAACCAAACAAAAGCCAACCAAACAAAAAAAAAAAAAAACCCCAAGGAATTGATCTTGATTTTAAACTTTTTCATCTTGTACTATTTTGCTGAATAAAGATCTTGCATGCTTTCAGAATACAGACTCAGATTAAGATTCCAAAAATTATTCTGCAGGTATGAAAGAAAACTGACTTCTATGCAACTGCCTTTGGTTATTGGCAGTGAGATGCTTGTACACAGCATGCTGCCTCTGCCAAACCCAGCTGCAACCAATTTTACAGAGGAAAAATACGATGCAGGAAATTCAGAGAATTACAATTGAGTCACTGTTTTAATTCTGAACATATTGAAAAACCTAGAGTAGACCAAATTACCTATACAAATGGCAAGACTAAAGAAATTATTCAAATCAAAGTGTGTTAAGTATAATTAGAAGTTTAAGTGGAATAAATGTACAGTTTGACACTGTATGATAATGTCTCAGTTTTCTGTTTCACAATCTATTTTTCCTACCTTCTAGGGATCTGATTACAGATCTGATCTAGTAATGTCATTTTTCTCATCATTTCCCCAAAATCAGCTCTAGATCTACTCAAAAAACAAGTTTAAAAAGGGTCTGTTTGGTGGCTGAAGCCAAAGAGAACCAAATCCTGTGAGAGCACACCTCTGTGGTTCCACCTAGTTCATACAATTACTTCAAGATATACCTTGCAGGTGCACGATGACATAGCCACTCCAGCTTACATCCTGAAACTATCCCTCTGCCACAGCCAGGGTGTGCCAAACTCAGGAACTCTGAAGAATTTTGTTCAACAAGTCAGATGTGGTTTGTCAGGACATGTCAAATCATTGATTTGAAATTTTGAGTTTAATCAAGCTTCTGAGAAAAATACACTTTCTTTCAACTAATGAACTTAATGGAACATTAACCTACAAAAATTGACAAAGAAAAGCCCTGTTTTCCTCTTTTCTTTTATTCCATGGTGTTGTGAAAAAGTGTTTCTAACTGACTCAGTCTCAAGATAAATTCAATACTTCAACAATACTCCTCAGAAATTAGCTGTGGTGACAAAACCAGCACATGTATATTGCATGTATTAAAATGCTATTGAAGTTTCTGAGTGGAAAGGAAATATTTTAAGGTCCTCATTGAATCACATGCACCTTCACTGGAAAATAAGAAAAAAAAGGGAAAAAATTCTCCCTGTGAACTGCTGCTATCTACTGGAAATTAAATAGAAAGGCATTTGGTTTATATACATCTAGAAACAGAGTCAAACCAAGGAAAATAAAGCAGCATACTCCCTACAATACTACCCATAATGTGTGCCTTGTTGGTTTGATCTAATAAGAAAATAGTTTTAGTTACTTGTGCAATTGCTTCAGCTAGATTCATAGACTGATTTGTCTGAACTCCTAGGATTTGTAGGATTTTTGTTTCATTCTTAAATGGTCTCAGATGGTTTATTCCTACATATCACCTTCTCATCACTTCAATAAGCTGTTATTTATGCTAGGTAGTACAGTTCTTTAGACTAGGAGCATGCCTCTGCTTTTACAATAGCCTGAACATCAAATGTTCCAGCACATGGCTGAGGTGACACTTCAATACCAAAAGATGCACCTCACCGAACTCCAGCTGTTGCAAAGACCAGCATCAAGTTCAATGTTACCATTGAGGCTTCTTCTCTGCAGTCAATGGAGAAAGACAGACACCTCCAGAGTGTGATTCATCTCTTCTGTTCCAGGAGAGATAAAGCATTCACTGGAAGTACCTGCCTCTCTCCTTTTGAAGCGACCAACCAGGCCAGAACTGATAGCTAACCCTCCAACACCTTCAGTTAAATGAGATGACTCCCACCTTGACTGCCTGAGGCTGTACCTAATTACCAAGAAAAAAACAGGGCATACTCCAGGATTTTGATTGCTAATCTGGGATCCTCCAGGACTTTGCTTGGCTTTCCTTTCTGCAGAAATCAGAGCAATGAGATGAAAGGAGGAAGCAGCCTTGTGCGCTCCAGGGTCACAGCCTGACCAGGAGCCAGGATACAGTCTCTGACAGCCCCTCAATAAGATTAGCAATGGCAGCTCACAGCTGTACAGCCTTGCACTGCTGAAGGTGTGCCTGCTCAGTGTGGTGCAGTGCTGCAGAGAGAGCCCCGAGGCTCCTTGGAACAAGCCAGTCCAGAAGCAAGGCAGCTGCCTTGACCCAGCCCTGTGTATCAGCTTTTCATCACAGCTAATTAGCTACTTTAATTCAGCACACTATCCTTGTTATAAGGGCTCTACACAGTTCAAAGACAGCTTGGTTATATCTTCATTTTAGATTTAGCCAGAATGCCTGGGAGCTCACACAGATTTAAATTCGCTTGTACTTTTAAAGGTGCCTCTGCAACTAAAGGATTGGAAACACATTTTCCCCACATGAAAATTTATTTTCTTGAGCATAGTTCAGGCTCAGGGAAGATAAGGGAGGAGACCAGTACAAGGACAAGCCCTGAACTACAGGGCTAGAGACAGTCTACCAAAACACAAGGAAAAGTTATTTCCATATTCAGGAACCTCCACAACTCCAAGGTCAACCTGTTCCCAGTGCTTAATAGGCTCAGATAAGCTTCTAAAGGAGAGATGGAAAACAAGTGTCTCTTTCTAGTCCTTCAAAAATTTTGAATGCTAAAAATTTCAATCACATTCAACCACATGTTACAGCCAGGTATTATGCAAAAGTTTGTCCTTTTTGATCTATGTTTCAATGAAGAGGTTTGGAGAGGACGGTCCCTTTGTGATATCCAGCAATGACAGAGCCGCCGCTGCGCAGAGCTCCACACTTAGGTCTAGGATAGCTGAGGCATGGGCTCAGAGTCACTAGAACCAGCCCTACCCTGCACAGCTTGATTTCTTCCAAAAAGTGGTATAAACAGTAAAATTACTTAGGGCCTCAACTGACAGTCAGCAAATTCAGTGCACAGGGATGGTATATATGCTGTATGTCTCTCCCACATATCATCTCTTTCTTTTGTCGGGTTTAGCCTGCATGTTTTTTGGAAAAGAAGGCTTCTGGCTCACAATACACCGAAAGTCAACAATGCAATTATTTTTTTGCTGGTTTTGCTTGGGGTGGAGTTAAATTTCTTCACAGTGTGGGCCATTGTTAACAGTGTTGATAATTCAGGGATGTTTTTGTTATTGCTGATCAATGCCAAGGCTTTTTATGCCTCTCTCACTGCTCCAGCGGTGAGCAGGCTGGGCGTGCCTGAGGAGCTGGGAGGGGAAATAGCCAGGACAGCTGACTCCAACTGACCAAAGGGATATCTGATACCATGTGACATCATGCACAACATAAAAAGCTGGGAGAAAGAACAAGGAAGTGGGGGGGGAGAGATTCAGAGTTGTGGTGCTTGTCTACCCAAGTCACTATCGTGTGCCACGGAGCCCTGCTTTCCTGAAGACAACTGAACACCTGCCTGCCTATGGGCAGTGGTGATTAATTCCTTGGTTTGCCTTTCTGGGCTGTATGGCTTTTACTTTACCTGTTACGCTGTAGTTTTCTCAACTTGTACCCCTTTGATTCCCTCCCTCACCCCACCAGGGGTGAGTGAGCCAAGAGCCTGTGTGGGGATTTATTGCTGTCTGAGGTTAAACCATGACATTTTCAGGGTATTCATGAGCAGACATCAAAATGATGTGGAACTTAACTTTGATATATATATTTTCTCAGTTTCTGAGGGCAAGGAATAGTTTAATACATCTACAGCATGTAAGGCCAAATGCTCTACTTCCACAACCATGTTCATGGTGTGCAGAAATGAGTTGCACATTCCTCCTTCTCATAATCCCCCAGGTAATGGGAGCTCTGAGAAGAAAAAAACCCTCAGCATCACCTTTAGAAAAAGCTCTAAAAACAGTCATGGGGACTGACAGAAACACAATACTTCCTGGAAGTCTCCAGCTAGTACAGAAGATATTGCAAACTCATAAAACACTCAGCTTCAAGTTTCATATTGCCCCACCACCAATAACAGCAGCCGAGCAAGCCTCCTTTTTTCCTTTTCCACACAGCAGAAGATAATCCATACCAGAAAGGTTTGATCCTTTGTCCATTAGGAACAATAACAAAATTTGCTAGAGGTAGATGTGGGCTTTTGATGGTTCACTGCAGTTATATCTGTGCAATAAAACTACCTACCTTTGAATTCTATATTCTAAAGATGATTTGTTATGATAAGAAAAAGAACCAGTATTGTTCCATGGGTTTCTGAGCACAGTAATTCCACAACACATTCTGAAAGCTTCCATTTTCACCATCACAATAAATATACCAGACCACTCAGTGACATCCACTACTGAATATGCATAAGCCTTTAACAAAATTTACCTTGCTGAAGCCTGATACACTATGTCAATGAAATCCAAGTGCAGTTTATTCAGCACCTGTAAGAAAAGGTTTTGAGGTATATCAGCACGCTCTGACTCTCTGCATGAACAAAACAGTCACTGAATAGAGTAGCCCTGTCTGCTAATACAGTCTGGGAAATAAATGTCAGGCATGCTTTCACCTACACTCAAAACTGCACCAAGCTGTCTAAAGGGACAACATACCCTTTCACATACACACTCATCTAGAATGAAACACTTTCACCATGGTATATGAGACTGGGGAAAAAACCAAGAAATTAATTCCAACTCTGAGAGGAACTCTTTTTTGTTGTTGTTTTTAATTTACAGATTTCCACACATTACTCTGTCTTGTTTAAAATGTCTGGTGGAAATTGGCTTCAGAGTTGATGACAGATCTTGATCTCATGGGACATAAGGAGACAACAGCTTGAGCTACAAATGAAAGTGCAATTAGATTTAGTTACATCATGCTTTAATTTTTAGTCATCCCCATAGTATCAATCACACTTAACATACTGGAAAATAAACACCAAGGAACACAGGTTAAAAATGATGTAACCAAAAAGAAGTAAAAGGAAGCATCAGTACCTTTCTAAGCAGTTTGGGGTGGGGGGTTGATTCCCCATAAGATAAACATAGGTGTGTTTACTGGGTTCCAGAAGGATGTCTCTCCACACAGAGCTGGCCCAAACCAGACTCAACATACGCAGTCCCTGAAGCAAACACTCAGCTGTTCCAACTATAACTCAGATTTTTAAAAACACAAATAAGATTTTTTGAGAAGGGATATGCAGTTTGTTATAGTCTCTTCCCTAAATAACTAAATAACTAAAATATTGGCAGACTTTTCTTTTTAATTCTTTTGCTGTTTGGATAGTTCTAATCCTCACTACCCTCACATGGCTCCTACTAATCATGTACCGAGGAAAAACACATGTTTATCAATTCATATTTCCTACAGAATAATATGAATCCTAGCTCATCAATGTTCAGGAGAAATGCCTAAGAGCAAGCATTTTTTTTATCCACAACTTGGTTAAAACTAAACATAATGCAACTGCCCATAGGTGATGAGACAGCTCCCTTCTGAGTACTGGAGGGAAAAAGGGGATTCAAAACAAAAAATTAGTTTCAGACTTTAAAATGAAATTATGTGGGCCATCCAGGCATAATGTAAACGCCACTGAATGTTAAGCCAAACAGATAATCTTCTCCCCAGGGAAGAAAAAGGAAGTTTTAAATTAATGTTCAAGCACAGGATTAAGTAAGTAAAGTTACAGTCTAACCTCTGTTCCACCAACCCCAATTATAAGCAGTCCAATTCTGCAAAGAAACAAGTACACTCCTTTCACATTGATTGCCAATAAAGCCAATGTTTGCCAGGACTGTATCTTGTATGGTTGTTATTTATACCATTTGTAATGAATAGACTCGAATGTGTTTCCGAGCCGGGGGCGTGCGGGCAGTGCCGGCTTGGCGGCACCCGTCCCGGTCCCGCTGGGGTAGTGCCCCCCCCAGCCCCGCATCAGTGCCCAAGCTGTACCCGTGTGTAAAGAAGAACTTGAAGCCCGACATTCCTGAATTCATGTGTTGAGTACCGTTGATAGTTATTCTCAAAGGACCTTAATGCATTATTCAAAGCTTTCCTTTAGGTGCAAATCAACACACACACACACACACAGCCTGCCTAGATTTTTGTTAGCTTGCTCTAGTATTCTGTGGTATCCGTAGTTCCCCGTGAATTATGTTATTTTCCTGTGGGAATCACCCCGAGTCCTGTACAACCGGAGACCCCTGTGCAGATGGCAGAGGGCAGGCAGCTGCTTCAGCAACCTCCTGCCCTTTTTCAGGACAGCGTCTGAAGGGGGAGGGGGTGTG
>WAAE01008762.1:0-47679 GCA_013400495.1 Nicator chloris | reverse complement strand
GGCTTGTTGTGGTTTTTTGTTTTTTGGTTTTTTGTTTTTTTTTTTACTGTTCTTGCCAGAATTATCCCAGTGACAGACTCTAGCCAACACCCAGATCATCTGGTAAATTTTGTCTTGGCTAGGGTCTGGGTGTGGATTTCACTGGTGAAACTCTCCACATGAATTTTTCTGACCATCCTCCAGCCCATGAGAGCAGCCCCAGCACCACGGCAGATCCCAGGCACAGGATAGCAGATTGCACAGACCCAGACCTGGCACACAGCTTCAGGCAGAGCAGACCCTGGCAAGAGCAGCCAGCAAGTCACCAAGAATGGACTGAGGAGCATCAAATAAAAAAGGAGGGTTCAGAGTGACCAAAAAACAGGGTGGAAACTGTGATGCTGCTCTCAAGCCAGCACTCTGAGAATGTCCTTAGAGATGTTATGTAATAGACCAGGAACCTTGAATGAATCTCGGCAACTCGTTGGGTATATGATGTATTTACTAGATAACAAGAGTAGCCCAACAACAGTGGGAGAAACGTGCTGAAGGAATATTCCTCATGATCAAGAGCAAGCCAATGGAAACCATAGGGAGAGGCATGTGGCTCCTTTTCTCTCATTTCAGCTTCCTCCTCTGAGAATTTCATTGGGTCTTAGAAGAATTTGAATATTTATTCTCCTTATTTGATAGATGCAAAGACAGCTGAAGTTACAAATTCCTCCTCTATACTGGGATTTCAATTTTGTGCCTCACATGAACGTAGAAAAGCAGGAAAAAATTAAAAACTTGGGGACATTTACTGTCAGTCAAGCCTCAAATCCACTCCATTTGTATAGTACATCGGTTTTGTTGGTTCTTTTAATTTAAGGGCAATAAAAGGTTTTCTTTTAGAATGAATAAGATGCAAAGGTTTGGAGCTCTGCATCCAAACAAGGCTTTAGCAGTGAAAACATACATTCATCTTTTATTACTGCTATTATTACTATCACTATTACTGTTATGTGATTTGCTTTCCCAGAGCTTTGTTACCTGAGTGAGTTCTACCCTTTTCTGTCATTGGAATGATTTATCAGTCCCATACCCATGGGGGAAGGAGAGGCCTTTCTTTTCTTCTTTCTTGGATGTTATCTGCTCCAAGATAAAAGATAACACCTGCTGTTTTCTATCAAATACTTATGAATAGAAAAAAATAACACTATATTTGATATTGTATCTCTTTGTGAATGTCACCCAGTTATACTTTCCATGGAATATACAATTAAGCATACACACGAGAGAAACAAAACTAAAAGTAAGGATCAATCTAAGTCTGCTTTTCTGAGCAAAAAGAGTAACAAATGTAGAAATGGGTCATTTTATAGAGCCTCTTGGCCCTACAGATCTGCAGACAGGCTTCTGATGGGTGCTGGGAGCTCTGCTGGGAGTTACAGGCAGAGGCAGAGGTTGCTGGTATGATGCAATGCCCAGCCCAGCCCACCCCACAGTGGGGATCTCAGCCCTGCAGAATCTGCACATGAGCCAGCCTTTGGGCTAACAAAGCCTCAGGAGTGCTCACTGACTGGGATGCTCACCTCCCTGCACATGTTAATGGTGGATTTGATGCTCTTGGAGGTCTTTCCCAACTTTAACAATTCTGTGATTCTATAACACAATGCCCATAACCCTCTGTAGCAGGAAGGAGGAGAAACAATTTAACAGACACTTAAGCAAACTAGAAAGGCCAGACTGGTTCAGGGGCTGAAGAAGAACTTTGACACATTCTGCATCCCTTTTTGTCAGAGGAAACATGCTGGACCCTGCTGAGCATGCAAGCCTGTGCCAGGATGCATGCATCCTCCTTTCTTCTACGTGCACAGACACACTCTGGTCCCCTACAAACATTTGCTGGCACTTAGAGTCCTTGTGCCTGACATACCAGTGCCCCGGTGTCCTTGCCCAGATGTGTTTATTCCAGAAAAACTGCAATTTTGCAGAGAATGCTGAAAGCATCCCATAATTTTCCTGTTACAAACTGTACTCTCAGCAAGAGCACTTTGATAGCAGAGATCAGCACAACCACGCCAGCATATCCATACCAGCACTATGTCTGGCCTAAAATCCTGCACCTTGACCCCTCTTTTGTCTTCAGCTTTCACCTGTCTGAATTACTACCTTCCACTTTCTCTTACAGCTTTTTCCTTCAGCCTTGATCATCAATTCCCCTGCTGCACAAAGGATGCTGAGGCAGGGTAATGTGCACAAAGATTAGCAGGATCCACTGCTGATGACACACATCTACTCTAATAGACAAAGTAAACAAAAGCAGAGAAGGGCAGAGAAAAGAGAACAGGAGAGAGGAAAATGCAGAGAGGGGGAGAAAAAACTCTCTGGAGACCAGTCAGTAAGGGCAGCCATGGGGTCTCAGGTGAGCCTCATCCTCTGGGCAGTGTCTCCAGTGATGATGAAGGAGGAGGACTTTTCCCTTCATCCTAAAGGTTTCACTGAAACACTCAAATTCCTTATGGACTACTGCTTATGATGGTGTTAGCACAGACCCCAGTACACTAATACAATGCAGGCACTGTAAATCAACTGATTTTTAAGCTTTTTTCAACTTATATTATTGGATAATGTTTATTGAGCATTTGGATGACTATTACCTACTAGTTGTACAAAGTCTTTGGTTTCTCTAATGTAAATTAACGTCTATTCATATTTTAGTCATTACAATTATCTCACAGTCTTTCCTAATGTAGCTCTCAACTCCTACTGAGGTAGCAATGCCAGAACCAGGCATCTGTCTGCAGATTAAAGCAGAACAGAGCTTTCTGATTGCCAAAGGCTGAAACCAGAATTTGTACCATCCTATCCCTGAATTAAACTGGTAGGCTCACTACATTTCTGGTTATCACAGGTAGGGCAGGTTTATTACGAAAACAGACTCCAAACCAGCAGGGGTATCTCAGCAAGGAGGCCAAGGACTAAATGCACATGGTGAGTAAATTATCCTCTCATCCTCCAAATTGCTCCCTCTGGATGGCATTAATGACATGCATTAGTTGTGTGCACCAGCACAGAAAAAACTGAGGCATATTTCTGAACAATTAATGATCACTTTATCAAGATGGAACAGGTGGACTACATAAGATGGCAACAGCTAGACAAATCAACTAAATTATCAAATAAACAATTTGTGAACTTAATTTTATTTCCAAGGCTTAGCTCTAATCTCTCCATTTGGATTCTGTCCTCAGCTTCCATTACAGCAAGGTAAACTCACAAGTGTTTGCGGTAGGTGCAGCCTTGCTGAGCCACTGACAATGTTTCTCTGAATAAAGACAGGGTTCAATTACTAGCATTCAAAGGTTAACAGGAGAAAAAAAAGAAGACACAAAATTACTCAGAAAGTTCCAGAAAATGCACTGAATGTTAAAGACCACAATTCACAGAGTTTCTTTCTAGCAGAACATATGATTAGGTGACTAAATCGACCTATCAACATTACAAGCTGCTAAACTGGGAGGCCATTGCTGAGCCTGAAAGTGAAGATCCAGAGCAAGAAAAGACAAGGCAGAGAAGCATAAGGACTCCAGTCCCTTAAGAAGTTACACATGATTTACTGACATTGGCATGGGAAGGAAGAATACAGGCCCACTACCCTGCATCAGGATAGTGGGCCAGCCCACAGGGCACCATCCTGGGAACCGTGACAGGCAGTGACAGGCAGTGACAGGCTGTGGGGCTTCCAAGAAGCCCACTTACTCTGCAGATGAAGGGAAATGGGTCAGTGAAGTCCATTTCCTGGGAAGCACGCCTGTGCTTCTCTGGCGATCCAGCCACGCAAAGCACATGCCAATCCCCAGGAACAGGCCCTGTAATCTCAGTTTCCCTTGACTCTTGTGTAAAAGATGTTGATTTTCAGTGTTCCCTGACTCTTGTAGAAGATGAGTGACAATTCCAATGGCAGACTGGCAATTAGGACCACCCTGCCTGTCCTGTGGGTTTCCTGTATTCTCAGATGAAACATCCCAGTGCAGGTGAATTCCAACACACGCTGGGGATGCTCCATTCCCTAGCTGCCAGCAGAGAGAGGAAAGAAGACTTCACATTAGGAAGACTAGATCCTCATTCAATGTTGATGGCTTTTCTTATGCCAATTTCAAGACATTTCCACCCTTACTTAGAATACTCAAAATTCATTTCCAAAGTGATATTTTTAAAAATTGATCTCCTGGGTTTCTTCTAACAACCAAACTAAACCTGATAAAGCAGTACTCCAGCAAATGAAAATGTTTAACTGCCAGTAACTTTTTTTCAAGAAGAATATATGAACTTTGTTTGGAAAAAGAACAAAAACAGGACAAAAAAAATACGTCAGGAGAGTACTTTCAGAAAATTGGTAACAAAAACCAAGTCTTTCAGCTCCCACAGAACCCCATACACACAAAACCATTAGATGACACACTGTGGCAATGGAATAATTTGCCCTTTCAGGTACCTATAAAAACTTGATTGTAAAAATTTTGAATATATAGTATGCTGTTAACTCTGAAGACTACTTGTGTGACATCTTTTATAAAAAGCTGCTATTCATTAAAACAATAATCTAGAGAATGAGAAAACAGATTTATATTCCAAGAGGCTGTAGCTGCAGTTACAGATAGGATGGATGATCATCTTGTACTCTAAATTTCACCATTACAAAAGTTTGGTATAAACGAGAAAGTATCACCCAGTTAGAAACTTTTACAAAGAAGTCTTGAAAAAGAATAAACACAAAACCATTTCCAGCAAGCCTCCAGGTCCTACTGAGATGTGCACTAACCCTGAAGAATCAATCTACACATAGGCCTCGGCCAAATTGTGCTAGTGCTTAAAACTAACAGATCCTTGCTAAAACTGTGTGATTTAAATTGTCCTGGGTTATCTTAAACTTCTCAGATGACCTCCTACTGCACAGCACCACAGGAGTGAATTGGTTTAAAGCACATGACAACCTCCAAGTACAAAGTTACTACCAGAGCCTTTTTTCTGACCCAGAAACTGAGACTGCCTTTTTGTTATAGAACAGATGGTAGCAGGAAATCAGCACGAAACCATGCATCTTACAATTGGCATTTAGCACTGTTTCTAGTTTCTAAATGTGGTTTTCCTCTAAATAAATGCAACCAAAGCATTGTGAGAATTGCATTTTTGTCTTCTCTTATAGATTTGCAGGTTAAATATCTCAATATACCAGCAAAAGTACTTTTTCTTCTAAATCTCAGGCCCACAAATTCACTCTGGGGAACAGGAAGTCAAGCTGGGTTTTTTCCATCTTAAACATTACTACCAGAAATCAAGGCTTCACAAGACAAATTTAACTCTCAGTTGTGCTTCTGTAAATTCCCTACTTTTAAATCAAACTTTTCGTTTTGTATATCACATCAGGTTAATTTAAATCTCAGATGGTTCTCAGGGCAAATATTTAGGTTTTGGTGTGGAGTTTGGAGGGCTAGAGGTTATAGGAGAACTGCTGATGCAGGGATTTGGAACCCTGATACATATTGTCTTATGAAGGGTCTCTGCAAGCAGTCAGCCCCACTCTGCACACTTGAGTCTCTGAGCGTGACTTGCTGCAATGTCTGCTCATTAGTCTTCAAACTCCTTTGGCCCTCAGACTGCTGACTCACACAGAATCACAGAATCAACTAGGTTGGAAAAGACATTGGAAATCATCAAGTCCAACCTAAGTGACCTACCACCATGTCAACTAGACCATGGCACTGAAAGCCATGTCCAGTCTTTTCTTAAACACCTCCAGAGATGACGACTCCATCATCTCCCTGAGCAGCCCACCCCAATGCCCAATCACTCCTTCTGTGAAAAACTTTTTCCTAATGCCCAACCTAAATTTCCCCTGGTGTCACTTAAGACTACGTCCTCTTGTCCTATTGGTGGTTGCCAGGAAGGAGAAACTGACCCCCATGGGGTTACAAACTCCTTTCACACAGTTGTAGAGAGTGATAAGATCTCCCCTGAGCCTCCTTTCCTCCAGGCTGAAGACATGTAGCTCCCTCAGCCACTTCTCACAGGATTTGTGTTCCAGACCCTTCACCAGCTTCATCATCCTTCTCTGGACATGCTACAGCACCTCAACATCCTCCCTACATGTAAGGGCCCAGAACTGGACACAGGACTCAAGGTATGGCCTCACCAGTGCTGAGTATAGTAGAAGAATCACTTCTCCTGTCCTGCTGGCCACACTGTTCCTGATACAGGCCAGGATGCCAGTGGCCTTCTGGCAGAGGATAGATGCTAGGCAAAAGCAAGCCCACCCATGCTTAGCTCTCCTTTCTAAGTGAACACTCTGCTCACACCAAAAATTTACACATCTCAGTTAGTATTCTCCTGCAGTCCTCAGAGCTTGTGGAAAACGGTGTCAGCATTGGCTTGGGTTCAGTGAATTTGGCAAAGTCAGTTTGGGATCAAGAGCAAGGTCTGGCTCACACTGGCAACGCCTTCTAACCATTGCACTGAGTTGCATAAAGAACAAAGTCATTTCATGGGCAAGCAAGGGAAACTATTGCCAGACCTGCCAATCTGGAACATTTAATTAAAACTACTTCAACTTTAAGCCCTGTCTCCAAGTCTGTAGTAAACCCATTAGTTTTAGACCAGCTCTAAAACACTGCAGCACAAACTTCAGAAAGCCCAGTAATTCTGTTCCATAATATTTTTACCTGTTTGTGAAATGCTTCCTAATAAATCAGACAGCGTCTTGACTAAAGGGAGCCCCAGAGAAATTTGGTAGATCTCCTTACATGTTTGGATGCACAAAGCTCCACAGCAATATGGGTACATTTCTGAAAAAGCTGATGGCAAGCCATGTTTATTTATTTGTTTGGGTCTACAGGTTCAAATTGCCTCAGCTAACTTATTTGGAACTGATGCCATTATAAATATTTGTAAATGTCAGAGATTATCCTCTTGGCTGATTTTGTATTACTTACTCTTCAGTGCTTTAAAATTATACGGTGTTGTCCTATTTAAAATTACTTTCTCCAAGTACATGCAAAGGCACCAAATTCAAGAGTTTCCTATTGTTTTCCAGTTTCTCAAATGGTGGCAAAAATCAACAACCTGATTCCAGAAAAGAAGCTTCAGTACTATCACTGCATTCACTTATGCAAAAAAATGCAATGAATAACTTTAGACTGCAGAACTGATAATGTTAAGGTTCATACTTGTCTATCAGAGAACAGACATAATTAAATATGCAATACACAGTATACACTAAAGATTTACTGCAGTTTAACCCCTCTACCCCAGAGTTATCAAAAGAGAAATATAAATATACCAGTAGCACTTTCTAGGAGAAAATGCAAGTGTTTGCTTTGAAAAGAAAAAATTCTCCCCACTATTTCATCTCTAAAACGCCTTTTAGACAAATACTTGGAAAGATTATGAAAATTCATACAGAAATTACACAAAAAGTAGGCCAGGTAACAATACAATCAATCTTGTCATAATCAACACCTACCATCATATAATGGATACAGCTTCAGTGCATATTATTCTCCATTTTTATTTCTGAGTTTTAGGTATATTATACTTTGCTTGAAATATAAAGAAATAGGGGCCAGAGCTGTCTAAAGACACAAAATCAAACCTTACTTTAAGTACTAAAAATTGCACAGTTCTTGTGTACTTACAATCAGTGTGAGCCTTCCTACTTAGAGAATGGAGCTGTATACAAAACATAACAATAGGAATTCACGTAGTCAAAGTTTGTTCATTTTTCTGCTTTTCCTTCCTTTTACATTCTTAAAAAAGGCTAATAGTCAAGGATGCAAAGCACTGTAAATACCCGACAGCACACTAAAACACAATATTCCCATTTTAATCATAAAATAATGTGAGCAATAATCTAAACAGCAGCCCATGTATTTTTCTGTCAGACCACTTAAAGAAAATCAGGTTTTACAAAAGCAAAAAGTGGCATGGGAACAAAGCAGCAAAGAAATTACTTTTAAAGAGCACATCCAAAAAAGCATTTCTATAATTTTCAATGGTCAAAAAATTGCATTAATGTTTGGATTTATCAGCTAAGGACTAATTTTGGTGATAACACTAGATCCATTCTTGAAATAGGAGTCTCACTGTTTGGAAAGGTGGAATGAGGTAACAAACTGAGACAAATCAGGGAAAATAACTTTGAAATTATATATTTGCCAAGACCATTGAGTGTTCTATATTGAGCAAAACAACCTACTAAAGCAGCCTCACTGCAACACATACTTCTTCCTAACAAGACACAGCTTATGCAAATCTTGGCACTGACATACTTTATTCTGCTCAGGAAGCCATTACATAGTCCATGGTAATTCCATATCTACAAAATTTTCTCATTTGAAAATTCTGTTTACGTTGGCAACACTCCTAATCTAGATAACCAAATGTTAAAAACAGTTCTTTGTGAATACAGTTAATTCCATTCTAAAATCCAGATTATATTATGATAGCAAAAGAATTCTTTTCCTGGTATAATACACATTTTCCTTGGAAGACGTGAGGGGTTTACCAGAAAATCTTTTAAAATGATAACAGAAAGCAATACTTCTGACATCCAGAAATGATAAATATGCAAGACACAAATTCTTTATTGTCGCCTTGTGAATGAATGAGAACCTGAGGGTTTTTATATGCTGGATGAGTTCATAATATCTCCCTTATGCTTTATTTGAACTTTTGCAGAGAAGAAAAATTATTTGCCTGGCCATATTTTATTACTTATAGCACGGATTAGAGAGAATCTTCCTTCCTCCCCAAGACATATTGCAGGTCTCTGTCAATGTCTCCTGAACACCCTTCTTTTGTGGGAGTCTTTCTTCAAAAATGGAAAAGGTGACCCCATGCAGATGAGGGATGAGATGCAACAAAAAACCTTAAGCATCATTAGCTATGGAGATCACACTGTTTTAGGCAAACTACCAAAGATGAGCAAGCAGTTTGCTGGAATGTTCAAAGTATTCTCACCAAATGTAAGGTGAGTTAGTGATACATCTATGAGAAATGCATAATGCAGGATCAGCACAAACGCACACCATGCATACCAATTCTAATTGCCTTCCCAAATTCACAGAAGAGCACCTTCCTCATTTGTTTCTCTGAATAAGAATTGTTCTATACAGACCATAGCTGACATTAAGAACTCTCCTAGGGCCGCCAGGTTCACATATTATGTAAATTATGGAATTCATAACTTTTCTCCATCTAAAGTGCAACTATAACTCTTATCTGTGATGTAGCAACAGAAAATCTATTTCTGCAAGGAGATGATCCTAATCAGGTTAACCTGAATTTTGACATTGATTTGCATAGAAAAAATATTGGGACTCTGACTACTTATGCATGAAACAGCAGTTATGTGCCTCCAAGACATCTCCTACATTGGTACAGATCTGTCACCTTGCATGACTCTCCCAGCTTCCAAATTGAGCTTCTGAAGTGGTCTAATTTTCACATCACTGTTCCAAAGTCAGCAGCTATTACCCATAACTAATATAATATGACAACACTTCTCAATGTCTCACTCTTCAAATGCCCTTAGTAATTGCCATCACTCAATATTTAGAATTATGCATGCTGGGAAAAGGTAGCTCATAAGTGTAGAGTCTGTTATGCACAGAGATTCCTCTCAAACCTTCAGTCTTGAGTTTTCAGAGGTAACATGAGCCCTGTGGATGCAAATTCTTCTACACAAATACATTTCAAAGCAATATTTTCTCCCATGGGGAACATCCTTGAAAATATAACAGAAGGCATTTTGACCAATGTTTGCGTTCTGTTTTCCTGCTACCAATCACACTCAGTTCACATTAGTCAAGCCATCCAGTTTACCTGGATGCCAGCAACCCACTAGAGTTAATCCTGAGCTCTGCAACCAATTTTGCCAACACAGCTCTAGATTACGGAAGGGAATTATTACATATCACATATCTGTGATATCATATATCTGTGATCACTGCTTGTGCTCCTCAAGGTGTGTTATCCTACTGACTTGTTCTTTCTCTCCCAGAATCAAACATTTCTTTTATGACAGCTCTTCTTCTGTAGCAGAGTGAGTTAATATCCTAACACGGGGCTCAAGTGCAAATACCCCGATTTTGTCTCCCTTTCTCACATAAACAGCGCTTTGTCACGTAAACAGACACATTGAACCAAGAATCACTTTCAGAGCAAGGCATTTATTACCTGAAATGAGTTAGGGTGACAGAACCAAACCCTTCCTATTTAAAGGGGGCTTAATATGTAGATACATGCCACCCCTGGCCGTTTGCACTGCTCTGGCAGTATAAAAGGACCTTGAAATGGGTGCAAATGCAAATGTCAGATCAAAACCTGCGCTGTGCATGCCTACTGCACAGTCATTAGTAAGGTACTGAGTGTGAACAATGGACACAGGTGGTGTTCCTGTGCACAGCAGACAGACGACAAGTGACTAATGGGTGTGCATGGCTAAATAACAGGAATAAAAGGAACCCAACAGTCAGTGTTCTGCTCCTTTATCAGAGGTTCAAATGTCCAGATGTAGATCCTTGCAAAGAGGGGAACGAAAATGCCCTACAACAGCAGCAACTGCAACCCTGAGACCATCAGTGGGAGTCACAGAGGAGGTTTCCTAATGCTTTCTGTTACAAACTTTATAAAAGTCTATCATAAGCATTGAGACATGACTAGGGCCCAAAGAAACATTGCTCAAAACTCAGCATGAGAAAGTTGTCATTGAAAAAAAGTAAGCACTGCCTGAAAGAACTCCCTCTGAAGGAAATTAGCTCATGTTCTACCAGTGATACGCAAGATTAAGTTAAAAGAGTTAAGCGTGAACCAAGTAAAAGGCAAAAATGTAAAAGTGGCTTTGGGCAAAAAACTGTCTCCTATAGATTGGCTTCACATCACCTGACTTCTTGGCACCTTAAGGTGAGAGAAAGCATTAACAAAAGCAATATTTTTCCCTCTACCCTGAAATCTTAAGACTGTGACTTGGTCAGTCAGCTGAGTGATCAACCTACCTTCCCTCCATCATCAAGTATTTGACAGGGTGTTATTTTATCAGTGCCAAAAAGCCCTGATGTCTCAGTCCATTACAGAGAGTTTCTGAGGGTAGAAAGAAACCCCTTTCTTTCAGCCTGCAGAAACATGTACAGAAGTGTCTAGAGAAATCTTTAAAGACTTTTAAAAAGTAAACCAGTCAATTTCATGTACTTGACTGGTGCCAGGTTTTTTCTGTCACAGTCCTTGAAAGCATCCTCTATTTGCAGGGAGGATAAAAAGTAAAGGGTATTTAATTGTATCAAATGCAAATTTAGATGTGTCAGTGTATTTACTCTGCAATAAACCACATTTTTGGGTTTTTTGCCAATGGAAGTAATTTAATGGACTCAAACGTATTGAAGCAAATTAAGTAGAAACAGAAAACATTTTTCTCAGAACCAATACGAACTCATTTATTTAACAATGTATTTTTTCATTTTTGGGATGTTAACCTAACTAAAGATCAGGTAAATTTTGCTTACTTTAGTTTTAAGAGTTAGAAAAGAAACAGAAAAGAAAGCAGGCAAAAAGAGAAATAGCAAATTTTTCAGATTACACTTAACTGTAAACATAGCCAAAGATGATAGCAAATGCAATCAAGAACAGAAGAGGTTTAAACTAAGCAAGCAGACAGCATATGCAATTAAATGGAGATAAATTTAGAATGAGAGCAGCAGCAAACAAAACCAACCCAAACTCTCTAAAATCTCACAACTTTTTCTGTTGAACAGGAAAATGCTAAGATAGGCTAATATGGAGAAAGAGATTAAAGAGAACAATATACATTGCTAACAGTTAATATGACCATGTATTTTTTGTAGCTAAAAGCAAAAAATTGTTCTGTAGGTGGGGCTAGTTAGTCAAGATTCAAAATTTTGCTTATAAATACCTATAGTTCATAATGGAAGTAGTTTCTGGTCTTCAGAAAAAAGTAATTTTTTAAATAAGTGGAGATACTGCAGGTGAGATAGAAATCTAGAGTGTTAAAGCAGAATAACTAAGAACAAGGTCTAAAAGTTTTGGAAAATTGTCAATTTTTTTCCAGCGTGATTAAATTCAGTTAGTGCTAATCTTTCATTAGAAACTCTTTTTGAAAATAAATGATGGACAATTTATTACACACTGTCCTTTTTCTTATGACTTTATAGAATAGATAATAAATTTATTCCCTTTTATTTTAAAAATCCTATTGAAAATATACGAGCTAGCTTGTTGCACCTTTCAGCACTAACTCAGGAAGACAGCAGTTTTGTCACCCAGGAGAAGAGCTTGAATTATTGATCTGCTCTCAGTGTGGTTGATCCTACGTCTAAGTAAATATCCCAGCATTCATCAGCAAATCCCACAGCATGCTCCATTCAGCACCTACCACTACATTATCTTTTAGGGACACCCACTGAGATTCCATTAGTCTTATTTCCAGCTTTTAAATCTTGCATTCAGAGACTCCTTGGATTTTCCTTTCCTTTATGGGGATTCTCAAATTCAGAGAGAAGACTTAAAGGAATGCTCAAGTATATTTGTGGAAAACCTGAGGGGAGACAACAGATTTTTTCAGACCACCCAGAAAGCTGGGATGCCTCATCCTTTTCGTTAACCACACTGACTTAAAATCACACAACAATAGGGAGTTAGCACAGAAAAAGATAGTCTTCTAATTTCACACAGCTTTGTGAGAGCATTATTCTTTCACTGTTGGAAAGCAGAAGAAAATGGTACCCCTACACATCACTCCTGAAGAGTTGCTGAGATATGTGTAAAGATTGACACAATTGAGACTGACGCTGCAAATTGCAAAACAGTATCTCACTGAAAAACATAATGAGCTATTTCAAGAAGCCAAAGTGGGAACAGACAGTGTTTCAGTGCATTTATCTAAGCAATCACAATTCACACTTCAAGGCAATAGAAGCAGTAAAATAAGTATAATAAAAGAAACTCACTTGTGTAGGTACATTTAATAAATAAGGATGGATGTGGTCCTAAAGAAAGAGTGCTGATCTGTTGGCTGGTCTTCACCAGCATATTTTCTTCCCTAAGTCCTGGTAGTGGACAGGCTATACAATATTCTTTTCAATACAGAAAATATGAATTTGCTCCAATACAGAAAGTACATACAGCTGCTAGGGGTAGAGGCAAAGATGGACCTTCACCCAGAAATCAATCATGTTACGGTTAGTTACCTCTTTCCTCATTAGCAGCACTGGCTATAGAACAAACATCTGGTCCAGACACGTGGATCTTTAACAAAACATGGCAATAATTTGTTTTTCAATTTCCCATAACATGCAAATATATAACCAAGAGCACACCTTAGAGTAACCCATCTCCTCTGTATTTTCCCCTCTGAAAATGAAAAAAAAAAAAAAAATTAAGGCCGAAAAGGAAACACAAGGAAGGGCTCGAAAGCAGCAGCTCAAAAATTTCTAACTTCCATTTGTTGCCTGATAGAAAAGTTATAGTTAGATATCGAAGTCTGTAACACCCACTTCAAGAGATCTTGGTGCTAGTCTGGGCCTTTGAGCACATACAGCACATACCTACCACTGCTGACCTGTAATTCAACACTGAATTCTTAAGTAACATTTTTGAGGGAGATAGAAAGTACTGCTTTTCCCATTTTATTGATTCCAAAACTGAAACAGACACCTCAGTAACTAATCTTAGGTCCCTGAAAGAAAAGTTATTATAGACAAGCTTTCACTGCGGGAAGTCATGGAAAGTCCATGATCTTGAGTAACAGGAAACACTGCTTTCTGCCTTAAGAGTGAATTTCATCACTAAAATTTTCAGCATGAATATTTAACATTCACTAAAATGTCATATTCTCCTCTTTTGCTCTTCTTTTTTTAAGAGTAGCCCCCAGAATGCATAATACTTCTTCTGTTCATCTCTCTTCTTAATCTCATAGCTCTCATGGAAAAGTTTAATCCATAAGTCATTTTACTTGAGAGTTCTTGCATGCATTTCCTCTCTGGCCATATGTAATAGTTTGGAAAAGCAGGAAATTACATCGGAGTGAAAACACCCACAGGCAGAGATAATATCAGAGCTTGTGGGAAGTTCGGCCCTTTTTTCCTCTCGGCCGCCAGAGGGGAAAAAAGCAGGGGAAAAACCAGTGGGGCAGTGCCCTGGGCCATGAGCACTGGCCCGCGGCAGGTTGGGCCTTCATGGCCCCTCTCCAGAAATAAAGAGGTGGCAGGGCTGGCTGAGACGAAAGGGGGCCCGTTTTTTCCCCTCTCCCCCACACGGCTGCTTAGCGGGGAAGGGGGGGGGAAAAGAGAAGGGAGGTCGGTGGCAGTCGGGCCGGGCCGCGGCAGCAGCCGGGCAGCGGGGGGCCACCAGGCCCACAAGATGGCGAGCAGCCGCAGTGCAGCGGCAGGATAGCGGTGGCGGGAGGTCACCTGAAGGGGCCCCGAGTTTGGGGGGGCCCCCAGCCAGCAGACTGGGCAGGGCCGAGTGCCCCGGACCCAGTGCAGAGCCTGGGAAGAGCCCCAGGGCTGGGGACCCTGGCCAACAGTGCAGAGCGCCCCCACAGGCCGCAGATGGCATCATAGACTGCTCCAAAAAAAAAACCAAGTCAAGTTTTTTAACCCTTTTCTCCTCCTTTGATGAAACTGCTGAGAAACAGAAAATGAAGAACAAAAGCTTCATAGAAGACATTAAACCATTTTCTTAGTAGTTTTGAGTGTGCTTTATCTAGCAGTAGTGTAGACTGAGTGAATTTTCTCTGAATGCTAGATAAGCATTTTGAAATATCCCCAAAAACTGAGATGACCCATGCAGCATTCAAGCAGGCTGCAAAAGTTTAAAACATTAAACATGAATGTTTAGATTGTATTTAGATTGTTATTTAAAGAAAGAGAGAAAAAGTGCTTTTTTGACATTTTCATGGGGTTTTTTCCTTTTCCTTTTCTCTGTGTGTGAATAAATCTTTGTAATTCATAGTTAGATTGCTTTGCCTTTGTTTCTGTTTTAGTCACGATCTCAGATAGAAAAATTATTAACCTAGAACAATTAGTAGAGAATGTTTAGCAAACAATGTCAAATGATGACACCATATAAACAAAACTGAGACTCAGCCATGGAGGAATTGGAGTCCAACATTTATGTACATGGAAACCTATGCAAAATGATCCAAAAAGAATCTCAAAAAAAGGTTGTCTCAGAAAAAACAAAGTCCTCTGAAACAGCTTTTGTTTAGTATGGGCTACTAGGGATATCCACTTAGAACGTAAGTTTAGATGGCTAAACAAAGGCAAGAAGAAGCCTTGCTCCTGAGTGGGTGGGAAAGACACTCCACTGATGTGACGGTAGATCAGATGGCACAAGAATCTAGTCAACAAAAAGGACAAGTTTCCTGACCATTCTACATCACTTACTTAACTTTTTCCTACAAGGACTGTCTGTCATGTTAACTACAATTTTCTCATTGCAATGAATCCTCAACCATTGCTTATTCCTTGGTATCAATTGGGGGCTATCACTCCAGGCAATTTTTTTTTGTTTTTTTAATGTAAATATCTAACAGGAATGAGAACAACATAATCAATTCATACCAAATAGACCACTGAATAACCTCCTGGCAATGACAACTTAAAACCACAATTGACATGGCTGGAAAAGGACTAATGATTTAGATAAGAAAGATGCTTTACTATATTGGCAATCCTTTTGCCCTCTACTTGCCCCCACTACAATCTTTCTAAAACTTTCATCAGAGAAGGAGGGTAAAGAAAGATGGGTTGTAATGCAGTATCAGATATAGTGCTTCAAAAACTTCAGCTTCTAATCACATTTCCTTTTTAATAGTCATCTCCGAGATTATTTATTTTTCAGACAGCAGCTTAAGTTATTTGAACAACTTTGTGAGCAATTTCCTTTACCCCATTTCTTCAGACATTTGCAGTAATTTCATAGGTACTAGCTCTTTACATTATTTTCTAGCTCATGACTTTTACTATCATTTTGACTCAGAGCTCATTTCTTTGATGTCCAATAATTTGTTGTGAGAGCACAGGATATCAAAGGACAGAAATATCTCCATCATCTAATGTGCAGCACAATCTACATCTCAGAAGGAAATAGTAAGGTTATTATTTATGCTTCCTCTCAACCATCCCTCTTGCACAATAGTCAGATTGCTACATTCAAATTACAGCACACAATTCATTTCACACCAAAGAAGCTCCATTTAATACCAGGCAAGGAGCCTTGTGGTGTAAAATCCTGTATTCTACATTGTACAGAGTAAGAAAAGTCCAGCTCTCTTTGTTCCAAAATTGTTCACTGCTCTTTAGATTAATCTGCAACACCATCCAGAACACAGGATTTGGGTCCTATATGTAACATTTCTTCTTTTTTTGTTGTTGTTGTTTTTGGTTTTTTTTTCCTTGCTCTGGTTTATTTTTGTTCTTTCCTATTTCACTTTTTCTTTTTGGTGGAAATCTGTTTTAGCCAAATAAAACAGAACCTCTTTTTATTTCATTGTCAACCCATGCCCTGAAAGGTGGTTGATGCAGGTTAGCCTGAGTTTTGGGCTGGATGCAGAGATGGTATAGTGTACCTGTCATTCTAATTCACGAACCTGCAAGATAAAAATCAGCATAAACAATAAAAAGTGCAACACCAGCTTTTGTTGTTCTCTTCCCTTTTATGTCTATTTGTCTTGTTTGGTTCCCAGCAAAATTATATCAGAGCATAAAATTAGGGGAAAAAATAGCTTAAATCCATTCCAAGTACATTTTTCTTTTTCCAAAAAAGACATTTGATAAAGTCTATAATATTATCTAAAATATAGTTTAACTAGAGGAATTCCCTTCTAAAACCTTTCTATATACAGAGGAAAACAATTAGGGGATGCCGATTAAATGAACACTTCTTAAGTTTTATTGTATTACATATGTTTACAGATTTTAAAATGTATCTTTAAAATCCCCACTGAAATTATACCTCAAATTTTCCAAGTACTTTTCTTCTTTTTTCCATATCTTTATTAAAAGATTAAAACAATTTGCAATGTCAGTTGTGGACCTAATAAGCCAAGGTCTTCATGCTGAAACCTTGTTATCATACAGTGAGTCAGAACAACATGAGACCATTTAGGAACATTTATAAAAGTAACACCATCAAAAATAAGAGGTTTTTTCAATTATGCCAGTAGTATGCATTTGTGGGGATGTGGGTATTAATGCCTGTAGTGGTGAAAGGCAATATTGATTTCTGATTAAAACCTGACCATTCTAACATTGCCTTTGTTCCATCGTATATGATGTCTCCTTTGAAATACCTGTGACAATTCTGACAGCAAATCTCCATCTAATGTCACTTACCTTTCTAACAACCACCCTTGTTTTTTGCTACCTCATCCTACGCTTGCGCCACCTGCCTTTCCCATTACATCCAGTCACAGCAATGTCTTCATTCAAAGGGCATCCTAATGACTGCCTTCCTCAGGAGCACATAAAGGATATTATTCACTCACACAATTGCCTAATTTTCCCCTTCATTTAATATTATTGACTTTTGGGGAATGCTGCAATATACCAGTAATCAGCTGTGTCTATGTTTCTGGGTGAAACTACCACTACTGCCTCTGAACTGTGGTAGCCAGGACTCTTCTCCCCAGTCTTGAGTGTGAGATACAGCTGTATCCTATCAGCGTGCTGGGACCACCCCAGCTTCTGCTCCCCTCCCATACTCTTACTGGGAAATTAGGCATATGGGCAGTTCAGAAGGAAGGTATTGGCATTCCGGACCCAGAACTACGTGCAGATGACATCAAGACAAGTAGTGCAGAAAACACTGTGAGGCAGCCTTGCCTCACAGTTTTTGTGATTCGAGGTTTCCTACCATGTTTCCTTGGTGAGACTTGACACAGAGGAGATCTGCTAAGGCGTTCCCTCTAGACCTCCTCTCTTTTCAGAAAAGTCTGCTCCATGTAATCCTCCATCATAAATAAATATTGTCTGGTAATAAATTCTAAGTCAAGGCCTCAGGTGAGTAAGTGATTGATCTTCCTGTTATAACCCTTGCTCTCTCTTATCAACTTGTCTGAAATGTTTTTTATCATCATTTGTTTCTTCCTGTTCAATATAAAGTTACAAATCCATCCAGAAAATATGGAGGTTTTTCTGTGTCTCTGCAAATGTTTAGCATACCTTGGGGTCTGCAAGACAGCAAGAACAGTAACCACTAAACAGTAGCCTCCAGCCCTAGAATACCCTGCAAATGCTAATGCTTAATTAATATGACAGTGTACAACATATCCTTTAATTGTAATTCATAAAGAAAAGTAGAAATAGAAAGAGACCAAAAGGTTAAATAAACAGAAAACAATAGAAATCAAAGTCCTTCTGAAAAAGAGGTTTTGTTCTTCCTCAAAGCCAGAAGTCCAAATTATCTGCAGGTTTTTTAACCATAAATTAAGTACACTATTGTATAATATTCATCTAAAACTAACTCCATATTGCTCCTTCACAAGAAAAAGATAAGAGTATGATTATATCCAACTTTACATGTGTGGATGTCAGGTATAGCAGTAGTATTTCAAACTCTACTTCTAACAGAGAAGGAAAAGCTGCTAGAATTTTGGCTGGCTGAACAGAATTTGAGCACAATGCAGAAGCTTACTTAAGTGTGGCAGTACTGAACACTGCCACCCTGGCACTTACTGAAGCACAGGGTGTGCTCATTTCCATATCAATGCGACACATGTTTCTCCTAGACAAAGCTGTTTCACACCACTGCAGCTATTTGAACTTTGGAAATAAATGGAAAGGTTTCTGTGTTATTGTTAAAAACAATGAAACATATCCTTTGTGCACAGGATACAGTTAATAGATGCTGTCCTTTGTAGGGCTGTATTAGTGATTTTGGGCAAAAGGAACGCATTGTAACAGAGCTGTGTCATGCAGGAAAGACAAGCATCACTTTAAATTCAGAACACAGAGTTGCAGGCTAATAGTGATGCCTTTCAGATTTAGAAGATTATATTCGCTGCAACTTTGTTAGCTTGCTGAACGAGCCTATAGGCAAAACCTGGGAATCGACAATAAAGTGAAATTTAAGTGATTTGTGCAAGGTCACAGAGAAACACTGGAAACAATTAACAGTCTGTTCCACTTGTGTGTCCACTCATGTTTTAACAAGACCAAGTTTTTTCTCCTTATTCCACAGAGAAAGAAATACTTTTCAGGCTCTCACAAATCAATACTAAAATACATTGTACCATACAAAACAGTAAGCTGTAGAGCATTAGGAAGGAAAAACAAAACCTTCAAGAAAAGCTGTATCAAAGGACCAGAAGCTTTGTCACATCACATTAAATCCCAGGGTACCACTGCATCCAAAAGGGTGTTATTGGGAAAGAACCACCTCTTCCCTGCAGCAAAAGCAAGCAAATGGTTCAATGATGTAAAATCAAGACCATTTAAAATCACTACTTCTAGCTAAGAGAAAACCAACTGCATTTAAACTTGAAGCTTCACAGCCAAGTAAAGTACTCACTATTGTATATGAATATGACTCCTCAATCTAAATGCCTGTAATCCCTGCCATAATACTTTTATTTAGATTGAAAAGAAAACATGTAGTCTACTAAATTCACAATAATTCCTTATTCTCTGCTCCCTGGGTTTTCCTTACAATGTTCCTTTCACAACGATTACAGGGAAGAAAAAAGAAGGCAAGAAAAAAGTACCTTATTCAGAAAAAAAAGTATCAGAAAGTACATTCAAAGATTACCTGTCAACTTGCCACAAGCTGAATTTTATTTCATCACACAACAGCAAATGAGAACAATTTTTTCTCCCATACTCTTTGAAGAATAGATGCTTTTAAGAAAACAGAAGTAGAAATGGTGCTGGTACCTTTTTGTTCTTCAGCAACAGCAGGATGGAGGGTCTCTAAGCTCACAAAATCACAGAAGGGTTGCTGATGCAAGGAACCTCTCAAAAGCATCTAGTCCAGCCTCTGCTTAAAAGAAGGGTCAGCTAGAGCAAGTAGCTCAGGGCTGTGTCCAGTCAGGTTTTAAATATCATCAAGCAACTACTTCTCTGGACAATTTATTCCAGTGTTTGATCACCCTAACAATAAAAATGGGCTTTGTTACGTTCAGATAGAATTTTCTCTATTTCCATTTCTGCCCTCTGACTCTTTTCCTGTCACTGGGAGCCACCGAGAAAAGCCTGGCTCCAACTTCTCGGCACACTCCCATCAGGTATTTCTGCACATGGGCAAGGCATCCTTGAACCTGCTCCTTTCCAGGCTGAACAATTCCAGCTTTCCCAGCTTTTCATTTGCAAATGAGTGTCTGCTTGTACTTGGCATTGGTGAGGCTGCACCTCAAGTGCTGTGTCCAGTTTTGGGCCCCTCACTTCAAAAATGACATTGAGGTGCTGGAGAGTGTCCAGCAAAGAACAGCAAGGCTCAAGCAGGACCTAGAAAACAAGTCTTAGGAGAAGCAGCTGAGGGAGCTGGGTTTGTTCAGTCTCAAGAAGGCTCAAAGGGCACCTCATCACTCTCTACATCACCCTGAAAGGAAATTGTGGCGAGGTGGGGGCCAGTCTCCCCTACCTCCCTGCAGTGAGAGGAACAGAGGGAACAGCCCTCTGAGATGGAAGATTCAGATTAGATACTAGAAAAATTTCTCTCACTGTTAAGGTAGTCAGGCACTGGAGTAGGTTACCCAGGGAGGAGGAGGAGTCACCATCCCTGGAGGTGTTCAAGAAGTGTCTGGATCTGGTGTTGGGTGATCCAGTTTAGTGTTAGGTGGACAGTAGGACTGGATGAACTTGAAGGTCTCTTCTAACACTGATGGTTCTGATTCTATTTATTAATGACACATCCTTATTAGCAGCTGGTGATCCTAACTACTTGTGTACGTTAAAGCTGAAGCAAGATATATCCAGCCAGGACAGGGGCCAAAAGTGCTAACGGGAAGAAGGAAGGAAGAAGGAAGGACACAGTTTTCTAGGCATTTCAATAACTGCTACTGGACAGAAGCAAATGTTATAACTCAAATTATTTTAAAGTTCACGTTTATAGTTCACTCGTCTGAAAATTTTGGCCATTACATCCATGAATTTCTCTACCCAGATGCAATCTCTGAGAGAAACATTCCTTATAATTCAAAGTAGACCTAGTCTCTGCTAGGCAGAATTTTTTTAACCCCTTAGAGGCTTCTCCTTTCTTACTTGAGGACTCCCATCTAAGAGAGAAGCACAACAGGCATACCGAACAGAAAACTGTTGAGTTCTATTCATAACTCAGTGAATTGCCCGGAATAATATACAACAGCTGAACCCCATATGTGAACCCGTTATTCCACAAAAAGCCTATCAAGCCTAACTTTATCCTATAAATGGACCATTATCATTATAGCACATTGGAACCAATTTAGATGTAACAGGATATTATGAGTACGGTTAACAACAAGCATCAGAAGATATGGGTGTAACCAGGCTGGGAGTAATCAGGTGCCATAGAGGTAATCAGTCTCCCACACCTGAAGTCATGGTCAGGGGTCAAGTCTGAAATTCACAGCCTGAGCTAGAAACCATAAAGATCTACAGCTAACAAAAAATGGACTTTGGGAAAGCCTAGTCCTCAGCATGCTACTTTAAAGTCTGAACAAGGACTGAAGGCTTCCAGGAGCCTACACTGCACAGGCAAAGCACCCCACAATGATTTGAAAGGAAACTTGAACACAGTCAGCCACAGAGCAGTGAATCACCTGCAAAGAACCAGCCCACAATGGAATCTAAATCCTATCTCTTACTTCTCCCCAAGTCTTTTCTGGATGTCTGAAATGGGGTATTACAACCTTCCAAGGACAGGAGCTCTCAAAGGATATATGAAAAGGTAATGGTTTTTTAGCTTTTCAAAAACCAAAGTCCTTCTGAACATGTGCTGACCTCACACAGGCACAGGAAGTATTAAAATACAACACCCACAGACACTGATACACCCCCTCTGAAGTGGAGACATGAGAGTGACAGGGCAATACTGAAAGTATGACAAGGACCACAACTTAGGATCTGGCTGCTTACATGAAATTCCTGCCAGTACAAAATTCCCAGTTTCACTGCTTAAGTCTACTTTCAAAACATCCAGCTGTACATTTCTAAAGTTGTGCAGTTTTTTAGAATTTGTAAGGAATTAAAGAATTGCCTTTGGAAGAAGCTCCATCACTTCTAACACTGAAGGTTCTACAGCTGAGAAAGAAAATTGGCTGTTTTGTCATAAAACAAATATCCTCCAAGCCAGATTTCAGAGTGTCCTAAGAGAGAAAGGGCTAAATCCCTAAGATTGAATGCATGCATTCTACTCTATAATGGAATTTAAGTGCCTACATCCAACTGAAATGCAATTAGATATGAATACCTAAATCCCATAACCTGAGTGAACGTCTACCCTCAGTGTTTCACAGGATCATGGGGGCAGGTGGGACTTTGAAAACATATCACATTATTACTCAAGAACAAAAGAAGCTGCATTTAATTCAATAAGATTAACACAGTGTTCTCACCTATAGGATTATTTTCTTGGGTTTTATTCTTTTACAATAGAAGGTGGCATTGCTGAACTACTAGTGTTACACAATTAGCAGTTCCTGCATTCTTCTTCCCAGCAGAGAAAGTGCTGGGAAGTTCACAGAGGTTGCATAAAGTTCTCTTACATTAATAGGCTTTCCTGATTCTGCAAGCCCTAGCCCCTAAACAAGGTTAAATTCAACTAGTGAACCAGCCAGCATTAGTAAAAATTATGGTTTTGGCACACAGGATTACAATGGCTGCACAGATTTTGATCAAGCCTATAATACATATCTATATATATCAATCCTCTGTAAAGCTAAATAACTAGCAAATGGGGGCAAAACACACTTAACATCTGGTACCAATATACGGGGAAGAAAAAAAAAAAAAAAAAAAAAAAGCCAGCAAATACTTTCCACTGTTTTACACATTCAGCAACTAGTTTTGTGGTCCTTCCGCCTCAACAAAGGCAAATTGCAGGGTATTGCCACAGGGTGGCTCATCTCGCCTGCGATGCGAGTCCCAGCCCTTTCTGCTTACACAAGCAGCCGAAGCAAAGTCGTTCTTTCTCAAAGCCGGATTGCCACAGACGGAGTAAACAGGGAATAACTATTACAAAGAGAAAAGCAGGAAGTGCACAGACCGAATTTTAATTCGCCTTAACCCTGCATAGTTTCTCTTCCGCCAGTGAGCCAACAGTCATTCCTGATGATTTTGCGTGCGGATAGAACCTTGTGACATGACGGCAATGAGCCCACATTCCTCAGCAGCCAAAAATCCCACTGACTTCCTTGGAATGTCCAAATGACCGAAGAAATTCAGCCGCACGCCTTGTTCCTATACCTGCTCACTGTGACAAAATAGATCTTGTTCTTTTCAAAGGGCATGGGATGGGACTCCTGTGCAATCGACAGTGCCATTATGAAAACTGACCTCACTATCCCCTGGGGGCTAGTAAAATTTTTATGTTAACCTCTGCAAGAAAATCATGTCACAAACTATTCAGAAAGGTGACTAGCAAACTGAAAAACGTGCACTTTTAACCATCAAATTATTCTAGATGCAAAAAAAAAAATCTCTTTTTTTTTAAGGGACCTTCACGTAGGTAGCAAACTTTGTAAGTATTTACAGTTAAATAAATTCAAACATAGACTGTGCAACTAAATTATTGTAATGATCATACATGATGAACTACTATTAAAAAAAGTGTTCTGAACAACTGGAAATTAGAATTCGCTTGTTTATAACTTTTTTTTTCTTTTCTGCTGCTCTATGTTAAGGAATATTTTCATCCTAAGACAAAGTTTAAAGTTAATAAAAATTATATACTCAGCATATCTGGTTTGGCAGTACAATTTTCAAAATGTAGTTTAATACATTTCCTCAGTTTTAATGTGGCATTTTAAAATCTAGTGCATTGTCTCTTCCCAGTACTACTTAAGTAGAATTAGATCCAAAAAAAGTTCCCAGTGCGTGGCTTCTGAACTAGTCATTCACCAATACTTTTTGAATGTATTAATTCTACTCATGATGAATACGAGCTACCCTGCCAAAGCTGAGACTATTTCTTGAAAGACTAGCATCCAGAAGAAAAAACACTGAGTTCAAAATTAATTCCAGACTGTGCAATGTGCTGCTGAAACAACATGACAGAGCAGGGGAGGGAAAAAAAAAAAAAACAAAAAAACCCAAAAAAAACAACAACAACAAACAAACAAACCACCCACCACCACTAAGCACAGAAGAAAATTCCCTAACATCCTAAGAATATAATCCCAAGGAAAGCTTTCCACTCCGGTGGTAACGTTAGCCCGCAGGACGGTATTTACTGACACGGGCAATGCCACAGGCCTGTTCGCAGCCACAGCCCAGATCACCTACAGCGTAGTTTTGCTATGCTATTTGTGTGCCCAAGCCCTGCAAAAGGTGTCGAGTTTATGATAAACAAGCGGAGGAGTTGTGCAGCACAAATAAGAGGTGCAGTATTTTCCAGAGCCGTGAACACAGGAGAGATCTTGGGGAGCGGATATTGCGTTTTTAAATTACGTAAGAAGAACGTAAAACGCGGGAAGAAACTGTACTTTTTAAGAAAAAATGTGCTGCGTTCATCTTCTCCGAAGTATCACACTGCTGCTAATGTACCCTAAATCACTAGGAGATAGCGAGACACTGATTTATTCCCACCACTATTTAGCAATAGCCCTTTCCACCGCCCGTCACCCAGTAAAGTGATCAAAATCGCTTTGATCCGTGAAACTTCACACGGCGCTCCACAACCCCTCCCGGTTGCGCTGCCCTGCGCGGGCAGCTCGCAGTACAGCGGGGCTTTATAGCAGGGCTAGGTGAAACCACGTGAAGAGCCCGCACTTGGCAGGCGCTGGCGGCTTTCCTGTGCCCAAGAACTGGGAATGCGGAGACCACCGGCCCACCCGCGCCCTCCTTCCCTGCGCGGAGGCACAGCCACCCTCAGACGGCAGCCCCACCCCGCGGGACTACACCGCTACACCACAGAACTATAAGCCCCAAAATGCACCGCGCCCCACGCCCCGGAAAGCGACCTGGCGTTAGCAGGCGGGGCACGCCGGTCTTTGTAGTCCCTGCGCGGCCCCGCCCCTCCCACCACCCTTGGCAGGCCCTGCCCCTGCTCCGCCCCCCTTGCGGGGCGGGCGCGGCGGTGGCGCGGCGGAGCGGGGCGCGCGCGGCGGGAGCAGGTGAGCGGGGCCGCCGTGCGGGCGGGCACCGGGGACGGGAGCGCCGGCACCGGGAATCTGCGGGGCAGGCAGGGAGACAGTGAGGCCGTCGGCAGCCCGCGCGGGGAAGGCCGGGGGAGTGGAACCTCGCCGCTGCCCGTCCCGCGCCGGACGAGAATGGCCCCCGCCGCCTCCGCGCAGCTGTCGCAGCTCTCGCGCACCTGTGGGGAGGCGGCTGCGAGCAGTGGCACCGCGGGGTCCGGTCCCGCTCGGGTGGGACGGCGGCTACGGAACCACCCGTTCCCCGGGGCGGGGCCTCGCCGCGCCTCCAGGTGTTAGATCGGCCGGTTCCCGCAGCCGTGCGGAGAGTCCGGGAGGGTTCCCCGGGCCTCGCCGGTGTCACGGGCTCGGGGCCGCCCCTGGAGTTACGTAAAGCGGCGGTGCCGGCCGGTCTGGTTTGGTTCTCCTCGGTTTCAGAACCGTCAGGTCGTAGTCAGAAGTAGCGCTCCCTGATGTGCGGGTTTTGGGAGCAAGGTACCTGCGGTTGTTTCTAGTTCTGTAACAGACTCTTTGGGGCAGGAATTACTCCTGTGCGTGCGTGTGTGAGGTGTGATAAATAGCCCCCCGCCCCCCCGTTTTGAGTTCATAAGCAGGTAAAAAATGTTGTTAGGTAACTTGGCTGAAGTCGGCCCAAAATAATTATTTAAAAAATCATGAAACCTAAGTCTGGAAGTTGTTTCTTTATATATTCCACTTGTTCTTCAGCTGACATTCCTCAGTAGCACTTAAACCCTAAACATGAGGGATCAGCTTGTCTGCGTTGTCCAAACAGAGGCCCAGTATATGTAACCAGATCACAAATAGTATTGCATAGCTAAAAGTCTTCTAAATCCAATTACAACTGTTAAGTACGGATTGTTTTGTTTCTAACCTATTATCCTTGAATCGTTTGGCTTACGTGTTTCTCACTGAATATACAAGCCATTAGCTTAAAAAGGTTTGGAACTGCCGTAGCTGCAAGCTGCAGGCAAACCCTTTTTAAGTGGTTTTATTACAGCCTATTTGCTTCGCCCGCAAAAAAGGGAGGTGGCTGCTGTAAACACCAGGATAAGTTGGTGTCATGCTGCTCGTGTAGCATGTGACAGCCGGGTTCCCGGGACTGTCCTATCCTGTTTCAGATCTTGCAGTTCAGCGCTTCCGGCAAATATTCTCTTCCTTGCCTTTCGTTCTTAACTCACAGCTGGGAATCAAACTAAACAAAATACAAGTTTCAAACAAGAAGCAAATTTCTTGCAGAAAGCCAAGTAAATAGCTAGACAAGAAAGTGCAGTCTCTGGGGATCTCATGGGTATCATGATCGGTTTGCTCTTAAAGTTAGTGTGCTGCAATGATTCTGCTGGTTCTGTGCAGCTGGGATAGGAGCAAATTGAGCACACAAACCCTCCTTGCTGTGCCAGGGTAAGTAGGGAGTGACGTGGTTTGTCTAAAAGGAATTTTTTTAACGAAATTGTTCTCAGTTCCTTTTATTGCGTGATTTGGCAGTAAACTATATTCGTAGATAAGGCTGGATTCCTAGGGTTGTGACCCTCGTTTGAGCATTGTATTTTTCCTCTAATATTCAGTAGCCTTCATAAAGTGCAGATTGATGTGATTTTGAACCCTGTTGTAACTCACAGCATATAAATATTTTACATACTAGGAAATTGTGATACTTCTACAGTGGAAGGTGGGTTTACATATATATTCAGGAATATGTATGTGTTTGTGAGCCTGGTAATGTAATATTTTTGTATCTTTCAACTTTTACAAAAAAACATTCAGGTTAAGTGAAGCTGCGTGCCATTTGCTCACTTGAACTGATATTTCTATTACTCAGAGAATACTTTCCTGTTACTCTTCAAGGTTAGAGGACTCTGTGTGTGATACAGGTAGTATCAGCCCCTTTTATTTGTCTGTGGGCATGTTTACTATGTCAGATTGAGTCAAGAATGTCCTTCAGAAGGAAACAGTGTCATCATCACCGTTAATAGTCATTGACTCACCATTTGGGGTGGCCTTACAGAGTACAAAAGAACCAGAAAATGTACCCTGGGAGCAGGCTTAGTGTAGTCCAGCTGCTAATAAGTATCCAGGCGGTGGTACCGAATTAGAGCTGGTCTGAAATGAAAGCTGCTGAAGCACGTACAGTGCACGTGTCAGCCTCTCAACACCAAGGGGTTTATCCTTAGGGTGGTCTGTGTTGAGCTCTCTTGCTTGCCAGATTGGTGCAGCTGCTCAGAAATTTACGTGCATTTAAGAGTAATATGTAGTAAGTAAACAAGCTCAAGACAGTAAGTTGTTGACTGGCATTTCACTTTCAAGCAAGAAGTTCTTCTAGGAAAGACTTCACAAGTATTGTAACTGGTGAAAATGTCATTGTGGGGTTTGGGATTTGTTTTGGTTCTTTTCATAAAGTGATGAAAAGCACAAGCTTTTTTTGCATCTTAAAATTCCACAAACTCCTAAGTTAACTTCAACAGATTGCCTAAGATGTGGGGTTATTTTCCACTCCAGGTTTGCAGTCATGCAACAGAGGATAATCACTTTTTACATTTAGATCATTTGATTTTTTGCAATCTGGACTCACAGTTTCTTCCGTTTACAGGAATTTTATCCCACACCTTCCAAGACATAGCTGGATGGGACACTGTTTAAAGGCATACTCTTAATGCCTTGTGCTGGTAACATGGAAAAGTCACTGAAGTGGCAAGTGAAAAAGGAGTTGGCTTTTTTAGTGTTTCATTTAGATACTTACTTGTTCAGAGAATATTACTAGAGAAAATTTATCAGACAATGTTTCATGCCTTGTATTAAAGAAAAAATATTGCAGAGCTTATTGTTCAAGATAGAAAATAGATTTTTCTACTGCGATGTGGGTGAAAAAAGGGATTTAGATATGGTGTAGCTCCAGGAGAACATCTTGTCTCAGAGACAGGTGTGACTTGTTTCTCTCACACTAAATGAGGCTGAAGCAGGTCAGATGTCTGACACGTGGCTTCACTCACACAACCAAGGACAGGACTGTGCTGCAACAGAAGCTACTGGATACTTCAAATCCCATCCCTGACCAACTGAGTGAATCACCAGGGGTTTATGATACTGACATTTCAGCTCCCTCAGATGCTGCTGAATGTCCAGCCTCATTCCACAGTGAAGCAGAGATGTGCCCAAGAAATAACTGCCAGGTTGAAATTGTTCTCCTGGTCAAGTTAACTGAGATTTCTGACAGAGCGTGTGAAGACTTCCTGATGTAGTTGAAGGGATGACTAAGTTTGTTTTTTCCTTCTCTCAAGGAATTTGTTCAAGAGAACTTTTCAGTCTTCCTCGTGCTGGTTCATTTAAAATTTATTTCTTTATTCATGTGCTCTAGGATTAATTTAGAGCAAGAGAGTGAAAGCATCGCTTCACCCTCACAATTACGAATCTCATTTGGTTTTGCTGCAGTAGATGATTGATTGTCTGATGTGAATCAGGTTGGCGGTTTCCCATTTCACAGCTTCCTGCAGCCTTCTGGTTGATTGGTTTATTCCTGGGTGAAATGGATCATGGCTCAAATCCTGTTAATCCAAAGAGGTGGCATTTAATTTGCATCTTGTAAGAGCTCTTCTTTGGGTACTTTGTTACAATGAGGAGATTGCGCTTTTTCTGGCAGTTTGATACTGCTGTCTTAATTTTATTTTGCCTTTTTTCCAGAAATGTGTATACATGCACACAAAAGACTCATTTGAAATGGTTTTGTTGAAGAAAAAATACTAAATTGTTTATTTATCTTTTTTCTGTGCACTTTTCCATTTTAATCTTATGGAATGGAAAACTACCTGCTGTAACAACCCTGCTTTTGATGTGCATGCTTGTAAAACTTAATTGCTCCAATTCAGACTCCAGAAAATGTGCTCATTTAACATTGTGACAAATGTCTGCAGGATTATGTACAACAAAGTTGTTTTTGAAAAATATTTTGCATTGAAAACAGATCCATTATAATTCAGTGAATGTGTAATATGCAAATATGTTTTCACCTAAGTTGTTTACCGTCATGTCTTTTGGTTCATGTCATGTATATTGTTGCCTGTGTGTTTGGCTTGCATAGTCTGCAGTGAATGTCTTACAGAACCAATTCTGAGAAAACCTCTTATACTGTTTAGATGAAACAGTCACTGAAACTACTTCTTCTTCTGTGCCAAAAAGTTGTTGACTCCTTGGATAAAACCAAATAACACTTAAGTGTTAAAGGACAAAAAGATTTTTCTCTTCTGTAATCTTGCTTTACTTCTTTGCCATTTTAATTTTAATAGCTGTGGAAGTCAGAACTCTTGTAAAGCTGTCAAATGGTTGAGATACAACCTAAAAGCACCATTTTATATGAAGCCAAATTCTTTGTGAAAATGTTTTACAATCGGTACTGTTACGTACTACCTTCTCAGAACTAATACAGGGTTTTTTCCAAAGCTCTTAGTGTTGCTTTGACTTAAAAATGACAGCTGTATTTTCTGTCCTTAATTCCAGGTACTGTTCCTGAAAAAAAGAGGAAACATGGTTTATACAGCAAATGAAGCTTAAATTCCTGGACCAAAAACTGAGGGCTTTTTTTTCATGAAGGATGGCAACACCATATGTTCCTGTTCCTATTCCTATTGGAAGTTCATCATCCAGCTTTACAAACAGAAACCAAAGAAGTTCTTCCTTCGGGAGCATCTCAACGAGTTCAAGCTCCTCAAAAGGACAGCTGGAGGACTCTACAGTTGATAGTTTTAAAAAGATGAGCGTGCCTGACCAGATTGGTTCCACATCGTCTGCGTGTAGCAGTCCACTTGTTAGGACTAAATTTACAGGTCTGGATACATCCATAGAATACTGTACTCAGCCTGTAGAAGAAATAGAGCAGAATGAAGATTCCAGGAGCTGGGAAGATCGACCATCCACACCTACTATTCTGGGCTATGAGGTGATGGAGGAAAGGGCAAAATTCACTGTAAGTTTTGGGCATAGTATAGTTGATCCTATAATGACAAGATAACAATTGAATGCGCTTTGCATTATCTTTCAGGAATTAATCTTGCAGTTCAGGGATGTTACCAGTTTAGCTTCAAAGTACTTCCTGACAGGAAAATACCATTCCTTTTATACAGGTGGGAAAACTGGGACTAGAAAGCAGTCTTTCCTGTAATTGTGTATGTGGAATAGAAGGAATTAATTCTGTTTCATGTATCAGTTTCTGCTGGAAAAGTCAGGAATTCCTTGCAGTTACAGTTCCTTGTGAAATTGAATTTGTATAAGTTCTGTGTAGTTAAACTTCTTAAATAAAATGTAGTCCTTTATTTGACGTGAATAAGAAACCTTGATGTTAGCCCTTTGCAGTTATTAGTAACTTAAAATATTTCTGTTAAAGTGCAAACGTGTAGGTTTCAACTTCTTGCCCAGCTCAGTTTCTAGTAAGGGCAAATCTGTTCTGCAAACAGACTGGGAAGTCGCTTATGGCATACCCTGTGCCAGAACAGCAGCCTAACTGGTTTGTATTGATTTTTCTCAAAGTGCAGTGTAGCTGGCAGTTCATTTTTTTTGCATGCCATAAATACATCAATGTACTTCTACCTTTGTTTTTGTGGGCATGGTTGAAATATTTCTTTGAGATAATACAGCAGTGCTTGTGGGACTGATGAAAACTGTTACTAGTTATTAATTATATTACTTAAGATGAACAACATTAATCAGCAATAGGTAAGGAGAAGGAAGTAGTGGACAAACTTTTTTTCCTCCTGTTTTCCTTTAGATTAGAGAAGTGCAGAATCTTCATGGCAGTTAAAATACTAATGAAATCAAGATCTTTTCACAAAAAGCTAAATAATGATGCTTTTAAAGTACTTGAGAATGATACCTTGTCTTTTCCTGAGATTTTCTGTTTCTAATATCTTCGTGCATGTTAGCATAAAAGAAGAGCAGAATTTTTTTAACAGGTAGATTAAAAAAATTGTTTAAATAATAACCTTCAAAACTAAATCAACAGTCAGTATTGTTATATGTACAACGATTAGTCTGAAAATACCACAGAATCATTTAGGTTGGGAAAGGCCTCTAAGATTGAGTCCAGTCTTTGATCACCACCTTGACAACCAGATTCTGGCACAAAGTGCCACATCGGGTAATTTCTCCACCACCTCCCTGGGCAGCTCATTGCAGTGTTTAACCACCCTTTCCATGAAGGAATTCTTCTGGTGTCCAACCTGAACCTCCCCGGTGCAGCTTCAGGCCAGGTCTTTTTCTGTCATTGGTTGCCTGGGAGAGGAGACTGACCCCCAGCTGGCTACAGCCTCCTTTCAGGTGGTTGTAGGGACTCATAAGGTCCCTCCTGAGCCTTCTTTTTCCAGGATAAATATCCCCAGCTCCCTCAGCCACTCTTCACATGACTTACCCTCTAGACCTTTCACCAGCTTGTTGCCCTTCTTTGGATGTGCTCCTCTGTCTCTTTCTTGAAGACATTGCCAAGACACATTCCAGTGTGCCTGTAAGGTGTTCTGTATTAACAATGACATCTTTGTCTCCTTATTGTATGTGGAAGGCCAGGTCACAGTATAAGTGAAACATTCTTCCATTGTAAAATGCTTGGATGCATCTTTGCTCTTCCTGATTTCACTTCAGTTGCTGTGTTGGTTTCTGAAACCAGACAATTAACTGTTTGTTTTCAGTTGCATGTTCTGCATGCAGTGTGCTGTTTCCATTAAAGCCAGCAAGTAATTAGTCCTAGGAATTTGAGTTGCTTTTGCAGTGCTAAATCAGTGAGATGGAAGACAGTGGAAATCAAATTAAAATCACTTGTAAAAGAGAGGAGACTCAATTGCTGAATTCTTTTTTTACTGTTGGTAGCATCTCATAGTTTCCAAAAATAAGAATCTGATTAAGCTGAATGATGTCCAAACTTCAGGAGTTAGATGTTAGAGTATGTGGTTGCTGAAGCTTACGGGAGAGAAAACCTAGGCTGAAAAATATCTCCTTGTAAACATGTAGTCGTCAGCGAAATTGCAGTCCTTGAATGTTCAGTTAGGTCCTTTTCCTTTTCCCTTTTTTTTGTAAGCCAAGTGGAAATGATAATGAGATCCTGAATCAGCCAGAGAATGTTACCACATATGGGTATATTTTCATTGATTCTTTTTTATTTATTGAATAAATAATTAATGATTGAATAGAATAAAATGAATTTGTAGAAATAATTTGTGATTTTTACCCAAGATCTTGAAAGAAGGAGCTGAGAGGTGTTTTTGTAATATTCTGTTTCTTATTCGTTAATTGCAAACCTTAAAGAAAAGCCAAAAAACGCTCAACCACCTTTTTTTTTTTAACTTTGGCAGAAAAACAAAACGTTTGTTTTAGTTGCCCACGATTTTGAGGCCAATAATCACAAGTTGATTGCACTCCCTGTTACTGTTAAGTTCACTGTAATTGGTGAACTTTTTTTTTAAGTTATCTAAAGTTCACTTGGAAATTATTCCATTTTTTCTTATATACATGTTTAAACAATGCTTTTGCAGAACTTAGAGTAGAATACAAGAATAGAATACTGATTAGCAAGTAAATTCACACGCATATTCCAAAGTTTCTTGCTGTGTTTTACTGCATACTAGCAAAGAGTCTTCACAATTGTACATTTATTTCTTAATTTTATTTATGAAAATAAAACTGCTTATACTTTTAGTATGACGGCAAGCTAATAAAATATTTGGACAAGCATTTATACATAAAATGCAAGGCTGGAAAAATATTTTTTAATGCTGGTTTTTTAAGCATGTCCTGCAGCTTGAATTCTAAGAAGTTAATAGCTTTTTCCTCTGTCACAATCCATGACTTCCACAGATGATGCATCTTGGAAGTGAAATTGTGTTTAGAGCATAGGTAAGAGAAGTAATTGCTGAAAATTTGCTTTTGATTTGCACTGTAGTTATCTGTAATTACTGTAACTATCTGGAACTTAATATATTATGGAATACAAAATTGCTAGAAACAGTCTCAGACCTGTACAGAAGTTGGCTAGCACTGGGGTTATCACGTGTTGGAACTGCAGTAAGAAAAATATACTTATCAGCTAAGACAACCTCCTGTGACAGCATGAAATACTGGAAAAGATTTTACTATTTAACAGATTAGAAAATGTTTTAAATAGAACTTGCTTAAATGAGGGATTGTTTATCATCATGATTCTAAAAATAACTTTTTGTTTCTTGTATTGTATTTTTTACATACAGACTGGGAAAAATAATCCAATACAATTGCAGAACCTGTCTTTCCTTACCTTGGGGAGAGTAAGGTTACGACATTAGACACTGTTTAATGTTTTCTAGTTGAAGTTGTGTTGTTAGATTCATTGTGTTCAAGCATTGGAATATTAATCCTCCTAAAAAATAATTGTAGTATCATTATCATACTTTTGTTTCTTTATCCATTTGCTTTGAAATAGGAGTATGGTACTGCTGTGCTATTGTCTTGCTAAATCTGATTCAAAGTATCCATTACTTCAGTTCCACAGTGCTGGTATAATCATTCTGATGCAGTTTTCTAGTGAAGTCATATTTTGCCTGGAAAGACAAAACCTAATGTTCAAGACAAATGCAAAGGATATGTAATTTGCTGCATTGTTTCTCCTTGGGAAGCAAGTCAGATGAGACATTTGGAAACAATATCACACTCACTGCCTGATTATTAACAGTCATCTTAGAAACAGAGAGGCCTCCAGGATCAATGAGTAAAACTATAATTTAGCAAAGGTTAAAGTAGAGCACCAAAACATACTTCTCTTACTTTTTTGATAGCTGAGCCTTTTGTTGTGCTGGGCAATACATTCTTTCTTACAGACAGAAATAGTTTTATGTACTTAGCAATTACAGGAACTTGGTCCTTAAATTCTGAACTTAATTTAACCTCTTTGTACTGATAATTGTTATTTGCATTTCTTTTACTCTAGTTAAGATTTTTTTTTTAATCCATGAGTTTTGTTTAATTAAGAAAGAGAGGATAATTTCAGCCTTCCAGACAATGCAGTGTGAAGTTTTGCACATTTTTCTGATATTTCTGTCTTTCCACACAGGTATACAAAATACTGGTGAAAAGAAGTCCAGAGGAAAGCTGGGTGGTTTTCAGACGGTACACAGATTTCTCCAGGCTTAATGACAAGGTGGGCATTATAAACTGGTAAATTCTCAGCTATCTTACCTCACTTCTTTCATGTCTTACGTTTTTGTCACATCTTCTATTTTTTTTTTCTGATGTTAATGCATATAAAACACATATTGTATTAATGACTGGAAATATGTGAGTCCTCATTTTGTAAAAGAGACATGAAACAGATACTGCTGATGTAAAGAAAATTTAACAACTTCATCTGAAGCTGTTAGTGTGCTTCAAATTTTATATTTATTCCTAGTTTATATGATAAAGGAATTAGCTCTTGAATATTTATCCCCTGCATGGAAATAGAACTAGAGGCTTATATTCTCTTGCAGGAATGATCCAGTAGTTATTTAGTTATTTTCTGTGTAACAAACTCTGCTTTTGTCCATTATAAAACTGAAATTTCATGAACATAAATATGTTCTTTGTATGTAGGTCAGTCTTTAGTTGTTTTCAGTGTCTTCAAAGTTAATAGTGAAATACTCTATCAGATCTTTAAAGATGGAGGAAACATGAGATGAACAGGGATTCTGGGTCAACATCTTAATATTTTTAGAATACTTGAAAGGAAAAAATGCTTGTCTGAAAAGCACAGGGTTTTGTGATTGGTAGATAGTGTTTGGCTATCAAAAGTAGAGAAACAATTGCACTTCTGTTTGTCCACTGTTCACTCCTAAGAATAATCTTTCATTGACGGTTCAACACACGTTCTGCTGGTATTTTTTTCATATTTCAACATGAATATTATAACACATCCTTTCTTTACGCACAGTAGGGGATTTTTGGTATAGTTTATCACTTTTGATTTATGTGCCTAATAACTAAGAGTTAAATTCAGCTGACTTTTTGAAAATGGACTTGAACTTAAAAATTTCTCTGGGTACTTGGTTTGACCTATTTGAATAGGCTACCTATGAAACACCAGTGGAGTCTAAAACTGCTGAATGTAAGTTACTCTAACTTTTTTAAAAGTTAATCTGGTGAAAGAGCTACCCATTAGAATTTTATATCACTGCAACATTCATATTAATATAATCAGTGTATGCAGAACATCTGTGACGGAAGTTGGCTAGATCCTCTATTCAGAAAAAAAGATGAAACAATTCTTGTGGCAGCTGAGATACCAGATTTTATAAAACATAGGTTTTATAGGTTTTGCTTTTTCATGTTGGTTGTAAGTCCTCTCCTAGATTTTTCTTTGTCAAGCATAACTTTGAAAAATAATTTTTATCAAAGTGTTGAAGTTTTTTTGATTATCACGCATATTAGAAAAATAATTGGCACCCTTGGAGAGGTTCATTGTTGTAGAATCACAAGGTTGGAAAAGACCTTCAAGATCATGGAGTCCAACCCATGCCCCAACACCTCAACTAAACCATGGCACCAAGTGCCACATCCAGTCTTTTTTTAAACACATCCAGGGATGATGACTCAATCACCTCCCCAGGCAGACCATTCCAGTACTTTATCACTCTTCCCATAAAAAACTTTTTCCTAATATCCAGCCTATATTTCCCTCTCTTAAGGCTGTGTCCTCTGGTTCTGTCACTTGCTGCCTGGAGAAAGAGACCAACCCCCAGCTGACTACAACCACCTTTCAGGAAGTTGTAGAGAGTGATAAGGTCACCCCTGAGTCTCCTTTTCTCCAGGCTAAACAACCCCAGCTCCCTCAGCTGTTCCTCACAGGGCTTGTGTTCCAAGCCCCTCACAGCCTCGTTGCCTCCTCTGGACGTGCTCAAGGGTCTCAACATCCTTCCTAAACTGAGGGGCCAGAACTGGACACAGCACTCAGTGTCCTTCCTAAACTGAGGGCCCAGAACTGGACACAGCACTCAGTGTCCTTCCTAAACTGAGGGCCTAGAACTGGACACAGCACTCAATGTCCTTCCTAAACTGAGGGACAGAACTGGACACAGCACTCGAGGTGTGGCCTCACCAGTGCCGAGTACAGGGGAAGAATGACTTCCCTGTCCCTGCTGGCCACACTATTCCTGATCCAGGCCAGGATGCCATTGGCCTTTTTGGCCACCAGGGCACACTGCTGGCCCATGTTCAGCTGCTGTCACCAGAACCCCCAGGTCCCTTTCTACCTGGGCACTGTCCAGCCACACCGTCCCCAGCCTATAACGTTGGGTTGTTGTGGCCAAAATGCAGGACTCGGCACTTTGACTTACTAAATGTCATCTTGTTGGACTCTGCCCATCCATCCAACCATTCCAGGTCTCTCTGCAGAGCCCTCCTACCTTCCAGCAGATCGACACACGCTCCCAGCTTAGTGTTGTCTGCAGATTTACTAATGACTCAATACCCTCATCCATGTTGTCACTAAAAATATTGAACAGAGTTGGCCCCAGCACAGACCCCTGAGGGACACCGCTGGTGACTGGCCCCCAGCTGGATGCAGCACCGTTCACCACCACTCTCTGGGCCTGGCCATGCAGCCAGTTCCTAACCCAGCAAAGAGTGCTCCTGTCCAAGCCATGGGCTGCCAGCTTTTCCAGGAGTGTGCTGTGGGAGACAATGTCAAAGGCCTTGCTGAAGTCCAGCATCCACAGCCTCCCCTGCGTCCACCAGGCGGGTCACCTGATCATAAAAGGAGACCAGGCTGGTCAAACACGACCTACCCCTCCTAAACCCATGCTGGCTGGGTCTGATAACCTGGCTATCCTGTAAGTGCTGCGTGATGACACTTAATATAAACTGTTCCATTACCTTACCGGGTACTGAGGACAGGCTAACTGGCATATAATTAATTTTATGCTTTCATTCACTTGTATATTTTATTTCTGAATTCAGAGAAAAAAATCTGAGTATTTCTGATGTCAACTATACCCTGTTGCTATTTAAGTAACTCAAATATAATTTTGCATGTTACTAGGGTTTGAGCCATACTTGCATATTGAAATTTTATTATTATGAGTGTACAAAAAAACCCACTCTTGACAAGAAATATCTCATGCATGTGTTGTAATTTATTCTTCTAGCCCCCCAATAAAGACAAGTTGCAGAGTTGTAGATCTGCAATGAGGTTTTATTCCATATATCTGTATATATAGTACTTATTATCCCTGAGTACTTTAGAAGAAATACCACTGAAATTATTATTCATCTTACACTTTTTATTTACAGTTTTCTTATGTTTACAGACTCAAAGGCTTTAAATAGCAGATTCAGACATTAAATAACAAAGCACAGGTTTTCATTCCTATTTTTATGTGTTAAATTTGAGGAAAAATACAAAGCACTCTTGCATAAGGTAGCACAGCAAATGACAGAACTGTTTAAGTTTTAATTTGGATTGTACTTAGGGTTGAGACTTATCTTGTGCTTGAACTTAGCAGAACTCAGAAATACCTCATAAATCTGAGTAAAGTCAGTGCTTGTGGCAAAATTAGTATTTTTCTCAAATTTTTAATTTTTTTGTCTTTAATTTCAATTTCAGCTAAAAGATATGTTTCCGGGCTTTCGGTTGGCCCTTCCACCAAAGCGCTGGTTCAAGGATAATTACAATCCTGACTTCTTGGAAGATCGACAGTTGGGGCTGCAGGCATTCCTCCAGAACCTAGTAGCTCACAAAGATATTGCTAACTGGTACGTGATTAACCTTTGCTTGTGCATTTGTGCCTTTTTTCCTGTCCATACTCTTCTTATAAAACTCCTAAAGTCCAGCAGTGTATCTCTGGGCAGTGTGGTGAGGGATTTCAGTAACATTCATGTTCGTGCGTTTGGTCATTATGTGAATTACTCAGTGTCCTTTTAAATTAGTCTGATCTTAGCATAAAAAAAGTGAAATTGCAGTATTTTGAATTGTACAGGGGTAACTAAAAGATGCAATATTTAAAACGTTAGAATAATCCCATGTTTATTCCTAAAACATTACTTTTCTGTGTTTAATGCAGAATTGATAATATTGTTAATTTATACTAGGTGTGTTAGGCTTTCGTAATGGAGAGAACCTACACTATTATGTCTTGATAGCTTAAAAAACAATGTGTTTAAGCAGCAAAGTGCAGATTTATTTCAACGGTATCTTTTTTTTTTTTACAAGGTGGGAGATTCTTCCAAAGCAGGAAAATTAATAGACTATAATTCTGACAAATGAAATGGGAAATAATTTTATTACAGACAAAGAAGAGAATTTAAGTAAGCAACTTGCTAGAGGCAAAGCTGTTGGTTGTTAAAACCTTTGCCAGCACCAGAAATAAAAAGGTTAAGGTTGCTATACTAGAGATTATGTGAGGAATGAGTCTGAGAACCTGTCATCATCTGAAACTTCATTCAAAACAAAAGTAAGAAATGTTCTACAGCAAACCTAATTCCCTTGAGATTTTTAAAGGAACAAAATTTTAGAATTATCAAGCTATGATGTTGGACCATGAGACCATATAGTGCTCATACCTACTTTACTTTTTAGTAGAAGGGCTATTACTACATTTGACATGTTTTTATAAGGTGTTCAACTGCTGGGTCTGGAAAATAGAGATTTGTACATCAGTCTGACTTTGGTACTGTTTGTAATTAAAAAAACCCAAAGTGGTAAGCAGGTAAGTAAAAATGATCTCATGTCTCCTGTAGAGACAAACAAATAGTTATGACAGGGCTCATATAAAATGGTTAAAAGACAAGGGGAAAAGGATTGATGGAAATTTAGGGGGGGTACCAATGCAATGTTAGATCACAGTTGAGGACACTGATGTTTAGAACATCTTGAAATTATCTGGAGAATGGAATGAACAATGAGATCACAAACTATTGTAGAAGGATCCTGAGGTACTGAGTGACTAACATCAGTTTTCCTGTCATGAAGTAGAAAATGACAGTCAGTACACCCATACAGATTTATGAACTCAGCTGGTTTTTGCAACCTGGAAAATAACTTGGTGTTGATACCACTAGCTTTCTGAATCAGTTCAGTACTCAACAATAGTCAAAAAGTTTCATTAAAATCATTAGAGGAACTTAAAAGGGGAAGAAGAAGTTATTGCTCAGGGAATCTGAATTGTACTTGCACACAGTTCATGCTGAAACACAGCATTCAGTTTCAAAGGAGGTGGCTGAGAAAGCAAGCAAGCACAGATGAAGCTGCAGAAAAACTTCCCTGCAAGAAGAGTTCTCTTTAGTCTGTTGTCTTAGGTGAGAAAAACAGGGTGTGTGAAGTCATCAAAGGGGAGAGGGAGGGTGAGTAAAGAATGTTAATATTTTGATGATTCATAGTCATCCTGGAGTATGTCATGCTGAGTGGCAAAGCTTTGCTGTGAGATGTCAGAGACAAAGCATAAATGGTTTCAAAAAGAAATGGGGCTCAACTTACGAGTTTCTGTGTCAGTGGCTATTAAGCATGATTATATGGGTGAGGTATGCAGCTGAAAAACTTCCTAATAATTAAATTACACAATCATAGGTGTGCCAAAAAGAAAAGGCATAATCTCTAATAATCCCTACATCTTACTTCTTTTATGCTGCTGGAGACACACTAGTGAGTGGAATGGACTTACTTAAATAGATCTGAAGTCTTTATGCTTCATATTGTTGCAGCTAGTTCAGCATTTCAGCTGGCTTGTTTGTTTCTTATTGATGGACCATATTGGATGAAATAGTGTTTGTCATAGTTTAAGGCAAAAAACTCCAAACTGTAACTTTTAGACTGCATTGGTTATCAGATACAAAAAGTAATTAATACGTTTGTGGAATCAGTTTGTATTTTGGCTAATGAAGGGATGGTAACTGAAATGTGTTTTGTAGAACTTTTGTCCATGTAGGGCTCTGCATGAAGACAAAATTTTTAGTAAACTTTATAACCTATTGATATGGGTTTAATGTTTGGATCTATGGAAGGTCTGAATTCCTCAAGAAGTCATTAGAATGAGGGAGATTTGATCCATCTAATACATTTTACCCACTTATCAGAGAATAAATTTACTATTAATGGGAATTAATACTTGTACCTCACATGACCAGTGATGAGCATTTCACCCTGTTTTCTCCTTTAAAGCTCACCATTTACTTCTCCAGTTTTGCAAATAAGTCAAGCTTGGGTCAGACCTAAACCAAAAAAGCCTTTTCTCTTTGTAGAGAAGTCTGGTTTATTTCTCTTAGTACTTTGTGTACTGTATTGACTGTGGGAAATTTGCCCTTCAGGGATAGGAGACCTCATTTGGTATACCTATTTTTTAATAGAACTAGGTTCACAAAGTATTTTAAAGATAAAATGGAGGATAATATATGCAGGTGGCCAAATTCAGAGTTTGCATTTTATAGACTTCTTCTCATGTTTTACAGTGTATTGACGATTCAGTGAAAGATCAAATTGAAATCTACACACAGAGTTAAATTATGTTCAGGAAAATTTCGTATAACTTGTGAAGTGGGAGAAAGAAGTTTAACCTGCTAAACAGAAGCATCATCTGGCTTTATATAGATGACAGAGCTGTCCTGTCTCCACCCTGGATAAGAAGCTTGGAAGGGAGGAACTCGGTCAGCTTGGAGTCAGGGATCCCATGTGCTGCACTGCCCCTGGCTGCCCTCCCTAATGCTGGCACTGCTCATCCCTGGAGAGGGATGTCAGCCAGCACACGTGTCTGTCACAGGACAGAAAACATCCCTGTGGTACCTTAAAGGCAGAATCTTCTATTCTTGAAGTGAAAGGAAGAGGTATAACACATGAAAAGGAGAGCAGGGTCAGAGCAGACTTTCAGAGCAAAGCTAGGCTGCGAATAAGTGTTCATGCCATTGGGTGCCTATTTTAGGTAAAGAAACAACAAAGCAAATGTTCACTGTGTTTTAGATAAATGTTCTTTAGAGTCTTTTTAAAACTAAAAGTGATAATGTAATGGATGATTAGTGTTTGAAGAAATTTCTCCTCATTTTGCTTGCCACACCTGAAGCTGGTTGATTAGGATGGTAGCTGGGTGAAAGTTTCCTTTCTTGTGTTTGTACTTGACAAAAACCTCAAATGCAGAGAATGAGCGGAAAACAGAAGATTACTGCCTTTTGCCCTCAGCTTTCCATGGGACCCAGGTGGGAGGAAAAGACAGGAAATTAAGTTTGGATTCAAGTTTTTCATTTTTGTGCACTCATTGCAGTAGGAGATGATTTAAAGATTTACAGTACTAAGTGCAAGGACAGCATTGCTCCTAAGTTACTACTTGCTAATTAATTGTAAATACAGTATTCTGATTTGAGGTTATTTGAAGAAGAATGAATACAACTGAGAAGGAAAGTCTTAAAAAGGTGGCTGAAGGGATATGTTTGGAGATGTTTAGGAGGTCTGTGAAAAGTAATCTAAATTTGGAAGGTAGAATGAGACAGGTGCTTGAAATACTCTGTAGTCAACCACAGTATTACACCGACTTCCTTCTTCTGGCCTTTGCAAAACAACTCAGAGAGGGGAATGGCAACTGTTACACAAATCCAGTTGGAATGCATTTGTTTGAAATGTGTGTTCAGAGATGGCTATGTAGTAGATCCATGGCACATTGTCTTCTATTATTTTATAACTTACTATTCATATAAAAATACATGCTGTATATATAAAAACAATATAATGTGTATATGTGAATGGATTATGATCTTAGCAAAATGGAGACAGGTGAACATGTTTCAGTACTCATGCTTCAATCCCCTGATACTACCTGAAGGGATCTGCATATGAATTTTAACAGCATACTTTTTATAATACTTATTTTTCTCCAGGAGATTTTTTCAAAAATCTTCAATACCAAAGTGATAAACTTGCCCGTTGTCATGTAGCAAAAATTGTATGAAAATGTTAAAAAATCATGAGAAATTATGTTCTAAAATTGCTTATTCATTGTCATAAGTTACATTCTAAATACTGTCCCTGGTCAACACATACAACTGAGACTTAATAGCTTGTTAACTATTTATTTGTTAATTGTTTTGAGTACTTGGGAGTAAATTTGAGGTGTAAATTTTTGTGTCACTTAAAGAAATACCTACATTTTGTGATCATTTTTAAGTGTTGTTGCTAGTTTTGTACTTGAAGTAATTCACTCTCTTTTATTTGGTAAAGCCTTGCAGTGAGAGAATTTCTTTGTCTGGATGATCCTCCGGGTCCTTTTGACAGTCTAGAAGAGAGCAGGGTAAGTGCTAAATAGTAGGATACAAACAGAATGCAAAAGGCAGATCTTAGAATATTTTAACATCTGTGTAATGATATGGAATTTCTGTTTCTGTTCTTTCACAAAAATCACGGAAGTGTTTCTTGAATGGGCATAATCTGATAATTGGTGGACACTGATTGTCTTTGACTTCTGTACTTCATCCCTGCCCCAAAATATATCTTCTTTTTTTACTTGTATGAGCCATGGATGAAGTTTGTTTTGTAAAGCAACTACTTATATAAGGCACCTACTTATGTAGTAGAAAAAAGGAGAGATTTTATAAGTTTACATTCAGCACATTGTTACAATGCTTGTACCTTAGACTTCACGTCTTGCAGGGAAATGTTTCTTGCTATAAAATCATAGAATCATGGGATGGATTGGGTTGGAAGGAACCTTAAAGATCACTAAGTTCCAACTACCCTGTCATGGGAAGAGATGCCTTCTCATGTAATGAATGCAGTTAAATTATTAATTCTAACCACCAAAAATAGTGTTCTTGCAGAAAACTAAGTAGTGTCAAGTAGTGTTGTAAACCAGCAGCCTTTCAACATGCATATGAGAACACTGGACAAATAATACTGTGTGCTCCAGCCTATTTTATTAGAATTAGGTTCTACTGACATGCAGAGCTGTATCAAGGTTGTCTAGAGCAGATGATCTTAGTTTTCTTGCTTTATAGAATAACTGTGTTTTAGAATTGTACATACATTGTTAGTCTTGCAGAAATTATGAATGTTAAATGATGCTTGTTCAACTAAATTTATACTTGCCAGTTTGTTTTGCATGTATGTAGGAGTGCCTTGGCTCTTGTTACATTACTATGTGCATGTGAAAGATGTGGTGTGGGTTTTGTGTCACAAGCTCATATTTGATTTCTGTACAATCCCTTTTCATTACTGATACTTAGGCTGATGAAAGTATTTTAAAATTACCATAACTATTTATTCAGATAATGAAAAGAAAAAAAAAAAAAAAAAAAGCCTTCTTCATTGAAATTTCAGTCATGCATGCTGTGGTGAAATCTGTGTTATTCTTCCACTGGAATTTAATCAAACCATTAAAACAGCTGTGCTGTTGTAGTTTTAGCTATTACCCATTTCTGTGAAGTTGTTGAGACAGCTGTCATAAAAGTCTCCAAGAGATACCACACCTAATTTATAAAGTGACTGAGGTTGGAAGGGACTTCTTTGAGACCATCTATTCCAGGCCTCCTGGCTCAAGCAAGGTCAGTTAGTGCAGGTTGCCTAGGACCATGTCCAGTCAGGTTTTTAATGGTCTACAGAGGAGACATCACAGCCTCTCTGTCCAGCCTGCTCCAGTGGCTGCTCACCAGCACAGTGAAGAGGTGCAACCCCTCAGGTCCCATGGACATTAGCACTTGTTTAAGTGCTCCCTGATCTGGTCTTCCCCCACTGCAGGTGAGTTTGTCTTGACCTTCCTTGTGGTTGCAGGGAAGGAATTACTCAAGGCTGGTCTTTTCCAATCAACACAACAAGTGCATGGTTTCTCATCTTTCTTTTGTTGATGATGTACCTGTAGAATCCTTTTTTTTTCTCTTTTCACATGCCTTGCCAGATTCAGCTCCAGGTTGTCCTTCACTTTCAAAATCCTGTCCTTGTAAGATTAGACAGCAGCCTCACATTTCTCCTGTGTCATCTCTCCATGCTTTCACCCCTAGTAGAATTGCTTTTTATGTCTGAGCTCAGGAGTTCCTTGCTCATCCACACAGGCCACCTGCAACCTTTGCTTGCCTTTCTGCTTGTTGAGCTGTACTTACTGATTTTGTAGGTGGTGATCCTTAAATACCAACCAGCTCTCCTGGACTGCTTTGTGCTCAAAGGTGTTTTCTCATGGATTCTTTCTTCCAAGCAGGTTTCTGAAGAGATTTGAAGTCTGTTAAGCCTGAAATCCATGGTCGTGGTCATGCTTTTTTGTCTTGCTTCTGATTGTTAGGAGCCTAACTCCTGCATACTAAAAGCATCTGTATCCATCCCTTGCTGTTTGTTGCTTTGTTTTTCTTTCCCTGAACTGCCTTATACAGTAAAAGCACCAAGGTTCATGTACTTATTCCTGGAGTTCATTTTTAAAGATATCTCAAAACTTCCTTCTGTTTCACCTTTCTATTACCATCCAAAGCATTGCAGAAAAAATCCTCTGTTTTCCTGATAATGGAGAGTATGGATATCTTCTATTTTGTTTATGTCTATTCTGTTATTCCAAGGACTTGCCAAAACACATTTATCTTCTTGGAACGAGGGATACAGGTACCTGCTCCATTAGAAGCTGATTAGGCCTAGAAATCACAGAAAAGTAGGCAAAATATTCACTAAATCTTTTTTTTTTTCCTCATATCCTTGGTAGTTGTTTCTTTTCCCAGCCATCGCTGTTTCATGATCTGAAGAAGGAAACAAAGCTGTCTCCTGGTTGTCCTCTCAGAATTACAAGGGAAAATTAGTCTAACTTATTAAAGTTGTATTAAAATTGTTCCAGACTCCAGGTGTCCAGCTGTCTAAAGAACAAGATGGCTCATCACATGCTGTTCCCTTTCTCAGCTTTGGTTCACTTTTCTGCTGTTGCAGCATCCTTCAGAATACACTGATGTTTTCTTACTCAGTAGTGAACAGTGCCTGTGTTTGCTTGGGCAGCTCATACCCAGATTGCAGACAGAGATGAGTTTTTCCAAAAGGTCTCATTCAGTTCTCATACAGAACAATGAAACAGTTTTCAACACTTGTGCAGTATTTTTATCTATTTTGTGTATAGGGACATTTCCATGTGCATAAATCTAAAGGTTGAAATAATAAACATAATGATATTCTTAAGGAAATAATGTGCAATTTTCAGTTAAGGTATCTGCAACCTTGACTATTTTTACAAAGAGCAGAAAAATTGACTTAATTGGCTTGGCTGAAATGGGATGACTGCTTAACCAGAGTGATAGCTAAAGTAATCACTACAAATGCTGTGTCAAGAATGAGTTGCATGACACGTGCTCTTGGCTCTAGTAGACATGAATAAAGCTATGGCTTAACTCATGACTGGTCTTCAAATGCCTGTCAAAAAAGATAAATTTGCTATCTGAGTCAATGAAATCAAATAAAATTCCATGGAAAAAATAGGGTTATTGAATTGAAAACTCCTCATTTGTTTGTACTGTATAATTACAGGAAAACTTAGCATTTTAAAGATCATGAGTCTGCTTTAGTTAAAGCAAAGTATAGTATATTCTTGATGCTTGTAACCTGTTCTAAAACTTTAGGAAAAACAGTGTCTTAACAGCATTGTTCTTAACTGAGCTCGTATAAAATGTTTCTATTCAGTGGACTCTGAATTAATGGTTAGTTGTAGGTAGTATTAAGCCAAGAAAGCCTCCCACATGGGGCTCTTATTTATAGAGAACATGTAAATTATTAAATCAGAATTGCACATTACTGTTGGAAGACTTGTGCTTTCCAGTAATAGATGAGGAGGCTCTGTGCCAACACTCCTGTCACTTCCTGCATTCAGTGGATGTTGCATTAGACACGGGCTCTTCGCGTTAGGTGTTGGGATTGCACACTGACACATCCATCAGGGTGTGTGACACACACATACTGTGCTCAGCAGAGGAGCACAGCATATTTGTCATGGCTGAGTAGTTATAGTTCACAGCATCCTATTAAACTTTTTCAAAATATTTTTGTACTGGTCTTCTGATTGTCATGATTTCATATTTGTAGCAGGTGTTTGGTACAGAACTGTACAGCTTTGTCTTTATCCTAGGTAGGGAAAGAATATGTACTTAATCCAAATATTCCTTGCATCGTGGGAATATATAGATACTTTGAAACTGACTTTCAAGTTATGTGGAAACGAAACTTTTATGAGGAGAAAAGAGAGCAGAGAGTTCAGTTTCTGTTCAGTTTATATAGGCAAAAGGTTCAAAATCAGGAACTACTCTTCTAGTGTCTCTTATTGTGAGACAAACTATGTGATTGAAGTATTTGCATTGCAGTTTAGCATAATAAATTCATCATTCAAAGCAAGGCAGTGTTGTTAAGGTAAGAATTTTGTTTAAAATTTACATAGCTTTTTATAGTAATCTGAAGACAAGCAGCTATAACACTGTTACAGGTTGATATTTCTAAGAGAAAAGTCAGTAAAGGCAGTCCACTGAAGTAAATTGAAGATGCCCTTAAATTTGTCTTTCAGGCTTTCTGTGAAACTCTGGAGGAAACAAATTATCGCCTACAAAAAGAACTGCTTGAAAAACAAAGGGAGGTTGAATCACTGAAGAAATTATTAACTGAAAAGCAACTTCATATTGATGCTGTTGAAAGAAGAATTAGGTATGTAGAAATTTTAAGGGGTTTAGGAGGTTATCTCCATGAAAGCATTATCTAGTCACAAGCACCAGCTTTAGCTGTATCGTGGAAACCATTTTCCCTACATAACCACATACAAAGCAATATTTTCAGTAAGCTCTTTCTCATATGCTGGTTAAAAGCTATTTAGTACAAATGACTGAGAAACTTGTCCTGTCTTTTCCCTCTAAAGTAACTGTGATTGTTTCCTAATCCTTTAAGTCCTGCAAAGATAGAGCAAGATTCTGTTCTGCTTTTGAAATGTTGAAAATGTGAAATGCTCTGCTAGAGATGAGTGACAATATTGCTTTGAGTTACAAAATTCTGTCTGTACTCAAAGCTTTGACAGAGCATAGTGATCAAGCAGTTACATATCTGTAATAATTTGTTTAACTTTGTTCTTCATTACTTGGAATGAGATGCTGCAGGTACCATTTAAATAGCATAGGAAACTGTCCACTTAAACCCAAGGGAAAATGGTACCTGTCTGCTAAATTCTGTAGCAGGAGCTGAGGAATTGATGTTATGCTATCCAGTGTCCCATTAGAGCTGCTGAGTCAGTATTGCAGCATTTCCTTAGCAAAAGAGTGAATTTCTATGGTCTCATCAGAGCATCATAGAATCACAGAATTATTTAGGAATCTTAAAGATCATCCAGTTTCTGCTAGACCAAGTACCTCAAGGCCCCATCCAGCCTGGCCTTGAACACTTGGAGGGATGGAGCATTCACTTCTCTGGCCAACCTGTTCCA
>WAAE01008761.1:0-59963 GCA_013400495.1 Nicator chloris | reverse complement strand
TGTGTATATATATATATTTGTATCTATATATCTCACTATAGATAAGATAATATTTTTGGTTTCACATATCCTGGAGAGGTTCCTTTCTCAATTAGCAGGAAAGTTTGGGTATTTATAAGCACAGCCTATTGGTTTATTGTGTTTTAAACAGCTTTTGCTGGGGAAAGAAGATTATTCCTCCTTTCTATAATTTTACATAAGCTTGAAAATAATTGGCATGTTTTATTCTGCACCTTCTTTTTAGACTCTAATAACTTTTCTTTTAGGATGATTAATCCCAATTTTATCCCAGCTGTTTCCTCATTGGAGCACCTCTGTCCCTCCACTCTTGTACTTTTCTTTGGATTCTTAATAGTTAGACCATATTTTTCCTTAAGTGCAGCATCTAAAATTAGACAAAGTCATGCAAAAAGATAATTTAATTCCATTTCTAGTATCATAGCATGAGACTACCCACTTGGGTTTGTATCCCTTCCTGAAGAATCTTGTGCAGTCAGCTGGATGAGAGACCCTGTTTCCTAAAGCACTCAAGGTGCTTTGCTTAGGAGTGCTGAGTTGTACCACTGTGGTGGATGCCATGTAATGTTGGCCCTGCAGAGGAAAATCTGCACAGAAAAGAAAATTCTTACTTCAAATTTTGAGTAAGTCTCAGATCATTGCAAATGGAAATGTTTAAATATCGTGCATTTGAAAGCAAAGCTCAAACTATCATGCTTGCAGTGCTTTTTCTCTTTTCATTTTAATTAGCAGATTCTATCTGTACCACATCCTTTTCTGGGTGACTCCAATATCAGTTAATGAACGGAATTCTCTGTGTAGTTCAAGTTCTGTGTGCAAACTTCCCCAGGTTAGGATAACAGCACTTGACAGATATGTGAATACCTGTGTAAGGTTAAAAGAAAAGGATAACCAAGCTCATGCATTCCAAAGTCTTTTCTTTAGACGATTTTGACACCCATCTGGTTCACTTAAAAAGAATATAGGAACTTTCCTGGGTTTTCAGAATAATTTATTCATTTTATTCTTCGGCAAAAAAACCCTCACTGGGGTGGATTTTTTTCTATCCGGAGAGTGGAGAAATTATGTCTTAAGTCTGTGGTAACTATACTTGTGCCAGTCTCTATATTAGGTCAGTTTATAGCAAGAGAGTATTCATGGGATAGTGGAAATATCACAGAGATAATTAGGCTAAATGTGCACTCCCAGGTCACTGTTTGTTGTGGGGGGGAATTGAAATCACAGGGAATGAAATAGAGTAAATTGTAGCTCGTAACTTGTGTAAGACTGACTTCAGCATAAATAAAAATTCTATGCTGGTTTGACTATACAGGCCAAAGTATTACAGAGTGTGTGTGCTGTGATCCATTAACACTGGCCTTTTTTGAACATGGACACTTAGGCTTTGTAACTTGTGAAAAACCAAGCTTTGGTAAGGGGGGAAAAAAATACCCATATGCATGGTGCAGCCTCTTAAATAATTGAAATCAACTTCATACAGAAGACTTTCTTGGTCGTGGCTGCTCTTCTCCATAGAAAGTATTTCCTCGTGACATAATTTTATTTAACTGTATTTGAAGTAGTTGCTTCAAAAAAATTCATTTGGGGTGTGCCAACACTTTTTGGTGGTTTCTAAGGTGTGGGCGTATAGGTATTATGTGTAATATTATTTCTTGGGATTAGGTTATTAGAAAAAAATGCATCAACAGTCCACGAGGATCTTCAATTTAGCCCTTCCACCTAAGAAAGGGGAAGGATCCCAGTGTACAGGAGCTGGGGTTGGCTCTTGAGAGAATGTTTGGTTATACCTGGTGTGCTCTCCTTTAGCAGCCTCTGTCCTTTAAGGCAAGTGTGGCTTTTCCACCTTTCTAGGGCATATGTGAAAGAGCATTTATGTACATTGTAAATATTCCATCACAAACAACTGATAACCTACTAGAGAACATTAATGTATTTTTCCTCTTTCTTTTGAACACGTTTTGGGGTCAAATAGAACTCTTCTGAACAGTAAGTTTCTTAAGATTGATCTGATAATTTCAATTATGTATCAGTGTTATTTCTTTATCCAGTGATACTGTGTATTTTAACAATATCTTGGATAAAAGTGGAAGTAGTTAATAATATGTGCAGTCATTTTCATTTCATTTTTGTTTGGAGACATTGTGTTGATAAGCCATTTTTTTTGAAAAATCAACAAAATAAGCCTGCATTTATTTCAAATTGTACTAAGCATGCAGTAAAGCAGAATAGCTCTGTTTGTGATCAGAAAGGGATCTGTTCTTTGTCTTGGAAAATCATATCTATTTGCAAATTAAAAAACGTGCATCAGTCTTGTCTCTACTTTGTGTTCTTATTCTTGACACTCAGGTGATTATTCCCCATAAAACTGAACTTTTGCTTTCCCATGGTTCTGTCACATTACAGATGTAACTGATTTTACTTCCTTCCTCTGGGAAAAATTTGGAAAGGGAAGGGAGATGCTTTAAATGTGTGGTACCTTGTGAAGAACACTGGTTGCCTCGGTTTCAGTGCAGTGGTATTTCTTAAGTAGAAAGGTTGTAGCTATTTGTGCCATCAATCCCCAACTTCTGAATTCAGTTTAGAATCCAGTGGGTAGCTGAACATAGTGTGCTGTCCTGAGGTGTGCCACATAAGAAAGGAACCTGGTACTTCTCCAGGTTCAATGTGACAATATTTTTTTAAGTAGATAGATTGAATTAGATAGGTTGCCCACATCATAAACAGAAAAAAAAACACCCTTCTAAGTTTCTTCAGAATTCAAGGTGTATGTATTTCGGCTTCTAAAAACATTGTGTACTGTCCTGAGGGGTCCAACATAATGAAGGAACTCCTCACACTTCACTAGTTTTATCTTCTAGGTTGTCCTAAAATGTAGATCAGATTGTGTCGAAACAAATACCAAGGTCTGAATTCAAGAGAATCCTGTATTCTTCTCATGACACCCATGCTTACTGTTCAGAATATTATTCTTTTTACTTGTCTTTGTCTTGGAGACTGTGCAGCCAGAATGCGTCTCAGCCCTGTTTCCCAGTTGCTTTCTCCAGTGTGCATGTGAATGAGGGTGCTTTTAACCAGATGTGAGATTCACCTGAGTAGCTTCTAAACTTGGCCCAGTTTTTTTCAGTAGAGACTTTTTTTAACAACAGCCATGTGTAGTACATGGAGTGGTGCCTGTGGACCTGTGCTTGATCAATGTGTGCTGCAACTGACAACCCTCCTGCCTCATGTCTGTAGCTTTCCTGAGCAGTGATGGAGTTTGGAACCTTATGCAGTCTTGCACAGTAAAGAAGTGGAGGGATGAGATGAGCCAGGGAGCTTAAGGGCCAGGAAAGGTCCTGTTAAGGACTCAGAAGGATCATTTCTTAGTATCATCATTTGCTTTGGTAACAATTCCCAGCCAAGCTAACATGGTGCTGTACTACAGGACCTTGAGTAGTCATCGTCAGCCAAGGTGACAAGTGTGCAGTGATTATTACTGAGTGTGTCAGTCTGGCTGTTTTTATCTGCCTGTGCACGATGTCTTGCCCACTTTTTTTCTTCCTTGCTGCTTTAAAGCATGCCTCTAACAAATGTCAGTTATAACACAAGCACCTTCTCCAAGCTTCTTGGTTTTTTTAATGCTCGGTTGTTCTGAAATGCGTTTCAGTTGCTCTGCTGGTAGTCTTGCCTGAGAAAGGCACATGAATCGATCTTGCTTTCCCAAAATTGCTTCTCACTAAGTTTTGGTAAGAGGACATTCCTTGCATGCCCTTTTTATTGTTGTTTTTCTGGTGTATTTCCCAATATATGAATTAGAAGGTTTTACTTTGTGGTGTTCCTGAAGAGAGATTGTTCCTGTAAAATGTGCTTTGAGCAGACTGCCCCATAAAGTGGGACTATGAAATGCTTTCCACTCCCATATACTTCTCTTGACAGTTGTTTTGTTACCTTCCTGGTTCTTCTGTACATGTTCTAGTAAGAAATATGTAATCTGTGCTTAGATTTTCTTTTTGGATTATCTATATATTCATTGTTTCCTCCAGCAGATACTTTTATGGTTTATTTCTGCTACTCTTAGTAACATAATGTTTACTGTTTTGGGGGTTTTTTTCTGTTACTAACTGAAGCTATGAAGTTTCTAGGACCATGGAGAAACTATAGTTCTTATTACAGGTTAGTCTTACTGCCATGACTTGGAGACTTCAGTATCTATAGCTTCTTTATGCTAAGTTTGGAAGGCCACATGACTCTAAAGCAAAAAATAGTAGTAAGAAATAGAAGACTCACACCTTAGAATCCTGGGTATCTTAGTAGGCATGTCTGAAAACTGGTAGTGTCACAGCTTCACCAACTTCGGAACTGGGAAAGGAGGATCTAACCTGGCTGGAGCTGACAGAGCAGAACTCATTTGTGTTGTTGATGAAGTTGGTCCCAGGTCTGGAAGCTTAGGCAGCAGTAGCTCAGAATAACCTGTTTCCAGCAGAGTGCTCTGAGAGCACTGATTAGGGCTGTTGGATTGCATTAAGGACGTGGAAGAAAATGCTTTGGGCAAGTTTCATTTCTCTTCAGACGTGAGCTACTGCTGTTCCTTTACATGTCATCTTTTGAGTATGTTGCTAAGGAGAAAAGGACAAAAAGACGAGAATGAGTTGCTAAATCCTGAGATACTTGCACAGGAAATCATACTACTTGATACCATAATTATTCTTGAAGCCGGTGCATTTCCAGAATCTCTAATAAGGATATCTGCATTAAATTTATCAATGTTGTACATGGATGCCTAAGCTTAACCTATAGAGAAGGTCATTTTCATTTGTTTGTTTTGTGTAAGTTTTTGTATGGGTCTTACTGTTTGACATAATACTTCTGTTGCTTTCTTTCTTGTAATTTCGCCTGGAAATTGTCTTCTGGAAGTTCTATGGGTATGAATTATGACAGAAGTTTGATCTTTGGCGTTGTGCAGTAACAGAATTTATTACAGTTTTTTGGGTTTTTTGTTTGGTTTTTTTTTTTTTAATTTCTCTTTTTTCAAGTGAGGTCAAGGTCAACAACAATTGCACATTGTACAGAAAAAGCTCAGATAACCTCTACTTAAATGTACATGAGTACTTCTTGGATTTCTGTTCCATCTCTTTGAATGTCCCTTTTCTTTCCATGTTTTCAGCACTCTTTTGGTGAAACGCTTATTTTCAGCCTCAAAGGCTGGGGTAGCTGGGACTGTTCTGCTCTCTTTCCCAGCTTTTCTTTGAATTCTCCTTTTCCTGTGAAAATGCGTTGACAGATTCTCTCTCGTGTGCCTTGATTTGCCAAGTGATACATGCTGCGAGTACCACTAAATGCCTTCATATCCGACTGTGCAGGAGATTTTTGGTATTATTTGCTTATTCATATACAACTGTTTGAAAAATTAAGCATGTACAGGCATATTGTTGCGATCTGGCCCTGGAGCAGTGAATTTGTTGTTCTGAGTTCAATACAGAGTGATGGTACCCTGCCAGCTGAAAATCTCATCTTCAGATTTTTCATCATGCTTTTGTGTCTGTAGCGGAAGCCTTGTGAATTAGCCTCTCATAGGAGCTGCTTTTAGGTGCTGCAGGTTGGGACTTCCATTTATTCCTTGAAGTAACAGGATTTTGGAGCAGCAAGCCTGCTGACCTGAGCAACTTAAAGCTCAGTCAAGGGTATTTTTCCTCTGTTGGTAGCACAGCACAGTTAAGGATGTGTCAATGAAGAGAGTCCCTGTGGATAACTGGGTTTCTAGGATACAGTGTATGTTCAGTTTTAATTAGACAGTTACTCTTGTCTTCAGGCTCCCTGTCACTTCATTGCTTATAGAGATTTTATAGTGATAATGCAGTGTAAGAAGTAAAATTATTTTGTTTTAAGGATGTATTTTTTGCTTGTGTGCAAAATGCCACTCACTGATCTGTCATCTGCACTAAAAAAGAGGCTAATAGAAATTTAATTAGTCTTTTCAAAGGCTTCCAGGATCTGGATTTTGGTGGACACTGCAGTGTTGAGTATAAACATAAAGCTTTTCACTAGTCATTCAGTTGGATGAAAACTGACACTGGCTGCTTAGAGACTAAAAATCAAGTTGCTGTGCAGAGAGCAGTTAAAAAGGGGAAAAAAAAGGAAGTGGGGGAAGGGAAAGCTTTCCCATTTTAAAAATGTGACCTGGTTATCCCGATGAGCAAATCTGATGAGAGTTTTTCTTAGAATTAACATTTGTAAAGTCAATTCAAGTTTGTGTGTACTTTATCTCTAACATATGGCTTCCCACACAATGATGTCATGTGCAACCAAGTGCCAAAAAAAGCGTGAATGCTCCCAGCAAAAGCTACACTTTGAACTAGGATTTGATTTGCAGTTTCTGTGCCTGTGTGTGCGTGGCCGGACAGCCGGTCACGTTAGAGCACCGGGCTCTGCACGAAGGCACTGCTTTCCTCAGCTCTGGGTGATGGTGCAGGAAGGCTTCCGTGTCACAAACATCTACTTTTCTCCCCTCTGAGATGTTGGAAAGGGTGTGAGAACACGGCTGATGTGCTTCAGAGGAGTCCTAGAGAGGGTCTGTCAGCTCGAGGCATCTTGGTGCTGTAGCAGCTTCATGCAGTTCCACAAGTGAGGATTTCTGTATCCTTGGGGTTTGCAGGTGTTGTGTAGGCATAACAAACTGGTCTGTGCCTGGGCTTTGTTCCCAGCCCACTTCTTAGCTGAGTCATGGTTTTCCAAAGATTGCAGTAATGTTTGGGAGGTGGATCTCACTTTGTGCTTGTGTTTATGAAGTGGATGGTGGTGTGGCTCACTCTGACCCTCTCTGTATGTTCTCCTGAAGCTGTGGGTCCTTTTTCTTTTAGTCTACCATTTACTGTAAACTACTATGGGGTCCTGTTATGTTCTCCTGCCCTTAGTGTCTGATCTCCTGGTCTGCTTGTTACATTTTGTTAAGGAAAGCTTTCCTTGGGTTGCAGGGTTTATGATCTCTTTCATGAAAAACAGAATATGTTACAGTGGTATGAAATAAAGAGAAGCTGTGGGTTCTTTTTCTTTTAGTCTACCATTTACTGTAAACTACTATGGGGTCCTGTTCTGTTTCAGCAGTGGGTATGTTAGGAAGATTCCTGGACTAGATCACAAGTTTTCTCCCGAGCTCTTCCATCGGCCATGCAGTGGGAGTTGGAATCTCAGACTGCCTACAGGTCTTTAACCTGATGGTTACCAGCAAATGTACTAAAGGAAGTTCTGAGGGTGGCTTTCATGTTGGAGAAGGAAGAAAATGTTAATGCCACTGCCTGGTGTTACAAGTTCGTTGGTATTGGTTGCCAAATGCAAGAGTTCATGAGGATCTCAGACTGTATATTTTGACTGGAATATGACATACAGTTAGGCAGCCTTCTACTAAAACTCTTTCTTTACAAGGCCTTCATAAATCTGCTGGCCAGCAGGCACGGGTTTGTCTTTGACCCTTTGTGCTTTGGTGCACGTTTTCTCCTCATACAGAGATGGAAGCTTGTGCTTATTGCTGTGCAGCAGGGGGAGGTTCTTGTCTACGTGCACCTGGGCAACAGCTGAGCCACAGCTGTGTCCATATGGGTGACTTTAAGATGTTCCTCTTCTTTTTTGGCTTTGTATTCCAACCTGAAATATGAAAAAGTGAGCATGTGTGTATCTAGGCACTCACTTTGTCTGCTGCTTCCTCATATCACTTACTTTCCACATAATACAGATTTTTCTGGCATGAAATTTTTTCATCAACTGCAATGAGAAAGAGGGCTGAGACGGCATAATTTTTCAATTTCATTACTTTCTCTTTTTTTTAGCCTTTCAGGTGGTACAAGCAGCTTAATTAGTTAAAATTCTTATGTGCATCTGGTAAATGATGAGAGGTTCTTTTGCAATAAGAAAATCAACATCATTGAGAAAGAACTGTTGGGACTTTGTATGGTTTGTGTCCCGTGCTGCCCTGAAGGAGCACTGGGCAGAGGTGCTCCAGGGAACAGAACCTTCCGAAATCTGCCGGGAGCCCCGCAGAGGAGCTGTGAACTGGAGCTTGGGAACAGAGGGGCAGTTCAGGCTCCCATCCCCTCCTCTCCCTGGCTTTTGTGTGCCAGGGGTAATTATTGTCACTGTTCAATCCATGCTTAATGCCTCCTAGAGAAGAAAGCAGACAGCTTTTTGTCTGCACATGCTTCTGTGACTGGTATTTTCCTACAAACCAGACACCTAAGAAATTTAGTTAGGGGCTTACACAAGGGAACTATATAATTTTTTTGCGATGACCTAATGCATACAAGCTCTTTTGGTGGAAGCTGAACTAAATGCTGTTAAATAAATTAGAAAGTTATTAAGTGTTAAGCTGTAGGAGGAAGAGTTAGGATTTTTTTCAGCTACATTTGCATCTATCATTCTTTCTACCCTTGGGTGGTCTTGAGTCCTGTGCTGCATTCAATTTCCTACTTCCCATTTCTTGAAGAAAAAGATAACTATCTGTTATCAAAAGCTTCCCTTAAATGGGATATGCTGCTCCATCCCATAATCAGGGAGATGGTTCAAGTGGTGAATATTCCTCGTGAGCTCATAGCTTTAATTTTAATGATTTGGGAGCTGCTGTTATGTAGTTAGTCAGGAATTTTACCATAATATTTGGAATGTATGTAGTATTGACTGCCTTTTTACCTAAAATGCATCTGTTTGAAACAATGGGCAGCAATAAAAGAGCAATTTTTCTCCTTGCCTAAAACACATAGCTATTAAAATTTAATTTTGTTGGTCATTGTGTTAACACAGATGATTTTTTTTAAGTGATACATGTTTTGAACTGTTTTGCTGCTAGTCTGCTGGCATTTTCTGTTGTTTGCAAACTTTACTAGTCATAACTTAGTTTCTCAAAAATAATAGAATGAAAATTACTGGTTCTATTGTTAAGGTTTATTTTTTATTACAAGAAAAGATTTCCTGTGTTTGTTGTCATGCCTGTATCTGGCTATGATTTAACATCTTGATAATATAGAAAATTACTGACTTTTTCATAAATACTGGGTATTGTGGTAGTGTACAATTGCCATATCTTAATAGCAGAGTGCAGAAAAGTGATGCAACTCTTTTGTAGTCATATGGGACATCAGTGGCAGAGGTGAGATTACATCTGGGTCCTGCATTTAAAAAATACGTGGAAGTGTATTTGTTATAAATGAAAAAATGAAAAGCATATCAGTATACATATATATTATTACAAATATGTATTTAAAACATCCTTTCTTTTCTTTATTACAGGTTATGGAACAGACATTACTTTTTAACACTGCATTTACAGGGAGGATGCAATCTGCTGCATCCCTCTAATTGCTTTCTGGAAAAATGACTAGTCTAGTTCCTGGTTTACGAACTTCTGTAGTTTTCTGGCATGCACACATGGTATATTTTTGTCACCAAAGAAGTCTGTGGACTGCAGCAGTCCTTTGCTGTAGTCGTGAGAAAGTTCTGTCCTTTCCAAATTCACACGTGTCTGCAGCAGCCTTAGCAGGGCACGGCTGTGCTTCTGTAAATACAGATTTGGTGTTTCAGGGGTCGCTCTGTTCAGTGACAGGTTTCATTACTTGTGGATTGCTTGTGACTCCTAGTAGTTTGGGGGGCAGCAGGAGCAGCAGAGAGCTTGCCACCCCAAGGCCACCAGCAGATTCCCTGTTATTGCTCCTCCCATGTCCCAATGCCATTGTCTGAGCTGTGGCATTGTACTGATGCCATCTGTGATTCCTGTGGCCCCTGCCACTACTGCTTGCCTTTCCTTGCCTTTGCTGTAGCTTGGGATCACAGCTTTGTCCCTAAGCTATCTATTCTTTTTCATAATGTTATCAGCCTGGCGGAGTTTGGCTTGTCTGATGTGAGCCCGTCACCGTTGCCTCTGAACGGAACGGGGGAACCGTCACCCGACAGTAACAGCTGTGCAAACAAACGAGTCAGCGTTGATATTCATCAATAGCTTTGTGCAGTCGTGGCATTGAGATGCTCCAGAACATGTGCAATCTGTCTGCCTCCTTTGTCCCACGGTACAGCCAGATCGGCCACTCTGCGCTGATGAGGTCGATTGTCATGCCATGGTGTGCCTTCTCCTCCTTCCTTTTTCCCTGTGCTTTTCCTGCCCCTTTGTGGGCTGTCTGGCTGCTCCCAGACACATCTGCCACGCGTCCCATCTGCTCTCCCTGAGAGGCACGCTCAGTCCTGACAAGCGCTATTCAAGTGGTGCACTGTTCTGTGGAGTTGACAGAAAACACTAATTTGTGTTATTAATGGCATATCACTAATGCTCCCTGCTTCCAAAACACTAAGCAGAGTAAATAGGGTGGAACATCAACTTGTGAATTTGCTGGTGGGTTTTTTCAAAATCCTACATGCATAGGTGAATTTTTCCCATTCCACTTACCATAGGTAACGCTGCTCTTACCTTGTCTTAGAGCTTGTAACCTTTTCAAGACAATGTGTTTTCCTTCAGAAAATGAAACATTCATTTCAGAAGTTGTGTTCTTTCCTTCCTGGCATCAGTGGCAAGATTCTTTACATTAAGAGGCAAGGCACAAGTGTGTTTTGAAATTATTATTTATTATTCCTTTGTCTTTCAAGGAAAAAATATTTTTAGACCATCCAAAAACATTTTAAAAACCATATTCTAAAGTCAGAAAGAGTTTAAAGCCTTGCCTGTTCTGCATGTCTGTTAGACAGCTTAGGGTTATGCACTTAGCTCTTCAGAACGCCTTTTCTGTGACATTTACTTACTTCCAGCAGGAACTTGCCATGTGCCAGCTCCCCTCTCAAGTAGAACAAAAATAAAGAGGCTCTCTGGGTGAAGAAAGAAGATGGTACACAGCATGGGCATAGATAGGCAGTGGAGTTGTTTTTGTGGAATCACCTCTAGCTTTGAGTCCAAGATTTGTGGAGAAACCTGACCAAAAGTGCAGTTACTAATTTGTATTAGTATTCAGCTCTGCCTGGTCATATTAACTGTCAGTTGTACCAGCTCCACATTTACCATGCTCATTATATTTGAAGCTGCCTTGTGTACTGCTGCAGAGATTTACAACATGAAGCTGTGGTGAACAAGGAGTAGCCTTCTCTGTTACCATGTTTGTCTGCAATGTGGAGTTCACTGTAAGCAAGGGTTAGGTGTCCAAAGTACCGAGTTGGGCGGGATATTACCGGGCTGCCTAAAAGGAAATGCACGTGCATATAGGGAGACAAGTGATTCATTTTGATAGTGTTTGTTTCATAGCCTTGTAAGTCTTCCTTTAGTAGCTCCCTGCTTACTCAAAATGGCACAAAGAGAAAAGTAAAGGTTGGAAGCGTAAGTCAAAGAAAAAAAATGAGGCTTCTAGCAATGAAAAAAAGTTGAGCAACTTTTGGTCAGCTGGCAGAGCTGTGTCGGTACATTTTGGTTCCTTGCTTCTTGGAAGCTGCTTTGTCTGGTAGTCACGTTAACTCCTTGTGAAAGCTCTTATTCCATGGTGTCTGCACTGTTCTGCACTGTGTTGTATTCAAGCATCTGACCTCTGTTGAAGAGGTTGAGGATGGACTTGTTTACTTGTCTTATGTAGCTTTTACAAGAGTGTTTTTTCTTGTCTTTTTTTTTCTTCACCTGAGAGCATTGTAAGGCAGTATGTTTTATCATCATACCCCAACTAAGCATCGTAAAGGTGGTGCTGCCTACAGTGTGTTTGAGGAGGAAAAAACGGATTGGGACTGCCTGAGAGAATAGTATCTGTTACGCTGCAAAACGTTGTGCGTGGAATTTGTAATATAAAGGATATAATCACAGCACTCACTTGGTTAGGTGTGATCAGTGGTACAGTGGTAAGCATTAAGTCTCCCAGTTGTGCTTTTCAGATCAGTACCTTCAAAATTTATCAAGTCAGTGTGTTAGCACTTGAGAAGTCGAGTCAAGGAGTTTAGCAAACAGACCAGAGAGAAGGGGATAAGTACAGCAGTTTATCACCTCTGGGAAGTCGTGTTAGACACTGGGAAGCAGATAGGTGAGCTATTCCTGCAGGACTTCCATGGGTTACTGAGTTCAAGCCATCCTCTACAGGGTTACAGATGTAGTTGCAGTTGAGCTGTGTACTGTATCATTTGTCCAGCACTTTATACTGTGTATGCTTGTTTTTACTTTAAACTGGTCCCTGGTGGTTTAACTGGATGTGATTCCTGCCCCCCCTGCCTTGTTAATGTGTGTTGCCAGTAGGTTCCAGCAGCATTGCCTGGACACTCCCGTATGAAAATAGGGTGATCAGGCGTGATAACTCAAAGATGAACGCTTTGTGTGTACCCTTGAAAACTATTCTGCTGCAATTTTCTGTGATTTCCTTTAATAATTCAGCTCTGAATGCTATTAATCCAGTCTCAACATTTCAGGAAAGTAATCAGCCTTTTCTCTGCCAAACTCATCTGTGCTTGGAAAAGCTTACATAGAGATCTTCTCTGTAACCCAAGAATGCTCTTGTAAGAGAGGAGAGTACTTTGGTTTTTGAAATATGTGGTGAATTCTCAACTTTTTTTCCTTTGTGTTTGAATCTGGCCATTACTACTTGCACTCTGCAAAAAGAGTGAAAGCTTTATTACACGTGGCTTGTCAAGAGAGCAGTCCTATAGGGGGCTGTGAATAAACATAGCAATCGTGTAATGAAGCAATTTGTCAGTGACTCCTAACAGGCCAGACTTCAGATAAATGGTGGACAATGTAAACATAACATATTACAAACATGTCACCACATGTTAGCAAATTCTTCATGTTGATACCAGGTCCACATTTGCCTTATGTAAAAGGGAACTCCTCTTCATCTCTGGAGTCACTCCTTTCTGGTATGAGAGGGAGGATCTGGTCCATGAAACAGAGTAGATCTCCTCTGATTTTATTGTCTCTTAATATTAAGGTCACTAGGAGATTAAGAGATACTAAAGGAGACCTAAAATTATGTAGATTTTCCCCTGCATTGTTCCTCGTTACCCTTTCTGGTGTGTTTGCTTTGTGAGACCTTTAGTTGCCATGCAGTGTAGCCCTGCACAGATAAGAGGGAGCCACTTTCTGCTCCTCCACAGGACTTACTGGAGTGCTGCTTTAGAGGGATGTGTCAGTTCATTGAGGGGAGCTTGTGTTGTCCTGCTCATTTCCAAGGAGTGGAGTTTCACAAGAAATCTTACTATTTGTGCTGACTTGCTTGTGGAGGGTTTTTACTTACTGGGAGGCTCTGTCTTTGCTTTGACTTGAATTCTGGGCAGTCATCTCCAGAAGTACTCTGTGTGAAGTTTGCTCATAGCGATCTTACTGCTTGTGCTGATCTGTTGTGTTTTGGCTTTTGTTTTTCTCTCCCTCTTGATTTAGATGAGAGATCCTTGGAACAGCAGAATTTTTCCTTTTTCTCAATGGTGCATGAAAGCATATCAGGCAGCAGGACACAAACGGCTTTAGCAGAAAGTACTTTGGAGTCCCAAGAAAGTAATTTGCTTCAAACAGTTTTATCATCAGTTACCACTTCCTTTGATGGGACTTTACTTAGCCAAGAAGAAACAGCCAGCATTTCAGAAGGGAGAAGTATGCCGTTGGTAGATGTCTCTGTAAGGAGCAATGAGGCATTCCTAAGTGATGATGAATTTATTAGCTCCTTTTCAAAGCCACAGTGGACTCCTCCCGTGAAGTCTTCTGCAGTTTTAACAGATCATCACTCAGTTAATACAGTAGAGCCATCAAGAGAAATGTTAGAAACTGTGTTGCTAACACCTTCATTATCTGTCCTTTCTTCACTGTATGATATCTCAGAAACAGCACAGCAGAAGACTCCGTTGAGTGCTGTCCCTGAACGCAGCTACACTCTTTCAGAACGAAAGCCTTTTGTACCAGATCATGAAATGCTAACAGCAAGCAGAGACTTGCTGTTGTACCCTCCAAATACAGCTGTTCCTTTCACTTCCATTCCTTCTGACACGGGAGTTGTGGCACAGGAAAACATTAATGCAAGTTTAACAGCTCTGCCTTTTGAGGCTGCTTCAGAAAGATCACCTCTTCATCTCAAGCTGCTGGGCGAAACCAGCCCTGGGGCCCCAGATGCCACAGCACAAAGTGCAGACCTGTATGGTGATGTTTATACCCATGTGAGTAGCAGGGCAGCAGAATCTCTCAGTCGAAGGACCTACCCCACTCCAAGCATTCCCTGGGCCACACCAGCTTCAGCAACCAGTGCTGAGCTTGCTTTTTTTCCTATTAGTCTTCCACTTGTGTCTTTCCCTCTTGATTCAGCTGTCACTTCTGTGAACTCTAATACAGTTCTTAATGCCAGCCTGTTTACACATGAATTCTCCACTCCAGCACCAAATTTGCCTGCTGGTTCAGAAATTCCAAGTCAATCAGAGCTTGTGAGTGAGCTCAAGACTCCAGTGCCTTTCATGAGATCATCCAGTTACTGTCTGTATTGTGACTCAGTTTCCCTTCTGCCAGAAGCAGGCTTTGCCCCAGAACACGATGTGGGCTCAGGCGATTATGTTGAAACTTTGTCCATCAAAGCCTCCGAAGTACAAGGCATAACTGCATTTACAACTATAATTACTGATGGGTATGAATTAGAGGAACCTACACCAGAGATTTTTGATACTTCTTTTCCATCAAGACCAGTTGTTCCACTTTCTTCAAGATTCACAGAAGTCTCTGACTCAAGCATGTTTTTATTAAGCACTACAGACACCAGAACACCTATAACAATATCTCCCTCCTACCATCCGCTCCCTGGGGAAACGTCACTGAAGAGCTCTGTTTCCCAGACCCTCCCTGTTCTGGAAACAATTTTATTGACTCCAAGCACTCATGTAGAACTTCCTGGTGCCACCACTGTTCTGTTGGACTCTACCATCATCCCGAGTGAGCCAGCAGCATCATTTGCAATCAGTCGGACAACCTGGCTGGAATTGCCGGAATTAATGCCGTCAGAATCTGTGGTTTTGCTTGGCAAGACATCTACAAGGGACAAACTGTCTTTAAATAGTTCAGATTTTCCATACGATCTTTTATCAACACCATTTCTTATTGAATCTAGCTACTTGTCTTTATCACTGACCATGCTAAATTCTTACTCAGTCATGCAAAGTGATTTATCAACACTCTTACCTCAGACCTTGTTTCCTGGGACATCAGTACTTTCTGAGGATGCTACCAGCTGGGACTTAGCTCCCACTGTCAGCTCCGCCACTGACACCGAGGTTTCTCAGTTACATCTTGGCCAAACATCATACTTTTATTCAAATGCAACATCCCTTCCAGATACACAGGTTCCTGAAATAATGCCATCATCAGATTTTCACTCAGAGTCATCTGTGTTTCTGGAAGCATCCTTGGTACTGCCAGTGGGCTCTGAAGTTGTGTTTACCTCAGCTGCCACAGGAGCTACCTCTCAGTTGGAGCCTTCACTCTCCACCTCTCATTCTGTGGTTCCTACCGTGGTGCTGCCCACTTCTGACATCCAGTCTGTTACCAGCAGCATCTTGCTCAGTGAAACAAATCTGATCTCTTTGTTTACTACCTTTCCGGCAACTCCTGTCTTAAACGTATCTTCATCTCTACTTTCAACTGCTCTGGGTTCTGATGAGGATATTGGTGCTACAGTTGACCCCACACTGCTTTTAACATCTGGCAGCAGGGGCAGTGCCCCCACAGCCCTTCCTCCCACAGACCCCGACAACCTCACATCAGATGGCGACGCCATCACCGTAATGCCCTTCCCTACAGCATCTCTGTCTGTGACCTCGTCGTTCGCTCCCACACACTTTCCTCTGACTGCCAGCCCTCCCACTGGATATGAAGTTCCAGCAGGAAGCAGTGTAACTGCTGATACTGATGCATCAGCTCCTTCCACCACTGTCACCAGTGCTACAGGCAGCCCAGGGACATTGTCCTCCACCCCTCTGAGGACCACTACTCCATCTGAAGTGGTGGTTGTGACCTCTGCTGTGACTACAACCAGGCAGCCGTACGTCTGCGACATCACTGTTCCCGATGCCTACTTAGTCACTGCGGGTAAGATCTTCCCAACGTTCTCATTTTGTTTGTCAGAAGCCTCTCTAATATGACCCCCTAGCTAAATTGCAGATTTTGGATTAACTGAGTGAACCTTTCAAAGAAACACGGCGTAAATTTAGACAAAGAGCTGTAAAAGCATTGATTTATCATTTACTATTAAAAATAACAGAGTTCACTTGAACAAAGTCCATCGTGAGAGAGAGTTACAAATACATTACACTGCACAGAGAATGGAATGATCCTCAAAAATTACTGATGCATATGTACAAGTGTGCTAAGTTAGAGGCTGCTTTATCATTTCATTGGTTGTAAATGAATGTTACTGTCGTAGTACTGTTCTGCCAAACTGTTTAATGTTCTGACTGAGTAAGTTTCTCCTTTCAGTTGTTGCTGCTGTTTATTAAAAAAACACCGGCATGTGAGGTAACGTTGTAATATGTAAGAGGAGAATTGGTTTAAAAAACGTTTGGGTTTTGCAACCATGTTTATAATTTTACCTTACTGGCTTATGTTTGTATCTTACCTCCTCCCATATTTACTTTCAACTGGATTTAGTGTGTTTGTAACCAGAAAAAGTGACATTAGTGTGTTTCAAAATTAATTGTCTTAGCATCTGTGTTTGCTTTTCTGGTGTCTTCCTGCCTCTTCCTAGCTTGTTAACAAAACAGTGCCAGCAAACTAATCCAGGGCAGCTGCAGAAGTGCTGTATTTTTGTGGTGAGCAATATTTTTTACTCTCAAGACCTAGTTGCAAGAAGTAAAGCAGAATGAGCATAATCTCATCCTCCAGATATGTAGGTGATCTAGCTATGCTAGTGATGAGGAAGACTTTTTTTAAAATGTAATTTGAGTACTTCTGTAGGCAAGTTACTGATGGAAAATAAATGCAGGATGACAACACTTTTCAGTTGTTTGCTTAACCCACAGTCACAGTGCAAGTGTGACTGTAGCAGACATGACATCCGTTGGGATGTGGGGATTTTAAAGGTCTTTCTTACTCCATGGATATCCCTTTCATTAATTAATGTCATGTTTGTTTACTTTTTATTTAAAAGAAAAGTAGATGCATATTTTCTGTGGCTTTTTTCTGACCATATCTGCATTCCATGCATTGCCTACAAAACTTTTAACTGTGTTGTGACAACAGACTCATTCACAAGTCAGACCAAATATACTGCTACTTTCCCATTTGAATGCCTCAGTAGCTCTTTAAAAGTTTCTTTTATCAGAATGCTAAAGACATTAACTGTGGAAAAACAAAACAAGAGAAAATAAATTTACAGTTCCTTAAACTTTACAGACAGTCACGTTTTAGGATACAGTCACACCTTCACCCATGTCCTTGCTGTTCATCTTACTTGTTTGATGCAGCTGATCTCTACCTGCTTTTTCATGCACTGCACAATTGAAAATGCAGCTTTGAACCAAAACCTAATACATGAAGCTAAAATGTATTTTCTGATTGACATATAATTTCTAGTGCTGGCCCGAAGAGCTGTTCTACGAAATGTCAGTGAATCCATCAGAGAAGTGCTCAGAGTTCAATTCAGGAGATCAGTAGAGCTAGAGGTAAGTGGTATGAAGTGTGTACAAGTACTCTTTGATCAATGTAATACAATAGGGGTTTAGTTCACAAGATGAAACAGTTATTCAGACAGTCCATAGATACTATATCAGAGAGAGCTTTATTTTAACTTAAATGTTAGTCATGTTTTCGTTGGTTTTTTGTTTTTTTTTTTAAATGTGAACATGATGTCAACTTTTTTACTTTTAGAATGCAATCATTTTATAGGACAGACCTTTCTTGGTTTTGCTAGAGGTGAGCAAGCAGTGTCCAGAATCAACTGCTCACCTCCTTTGCCTGGTGAATTGAAAAGGAAGAACTTTTACCCTCCAAAATACCTGTTAAGCAGGTCTGTCTGTTCTGCTAGCTGATTACATATGTAGCAGTTCAAACAAAATGAAACCTTCTGCACAGCCTTGTGCTATTTTATGTTATAAGTGAGACCATCAACACTTGCAGATGAGGTGGTGGAATCCCAAATGCCTGATTTGGCAGATGAAAAAGGTAGGGGGAAAAATCAGGTGTGCAATAATAAGATGTTATTTCTAAGCTTTCAGGTAGGTGTAACTCCTGTCCTTACTCCCCTCACAGGAATAGCTGTACCCCTGGGTTTTTCTGAAAGCTTTCTCTGTTTTGATATTCAAGGAATCATCTTTGAGCAAGAGTTCGATATTGTTTTCTAACTTCCAATTGATCGTCTAGTTGAGATGAGGGTTAGAGGCTCTATTCCCCACCTCTGTCTCAAACCCTCTGAGAGGAAAAGACATAGGGGTGGTTTGGGGGTACCTGGGATGTAAAATCAGATACTTCAGTGCTGAGGAAATACTTCAGTGGAATTATTGGTGTAGATGACTTTCAGCTGCACTTGCAGTTTTGCATGTCTGTATTCATCTAGTTGTCATAGCCCAGCACCAGATGATCTTTTCTGAGTCACTGATCTCATTTTTGTTATGTAGTTAACTCAAGTAGCAGTTCATTGAACATAACTTGCATTTCTCCGTGCACAGAATTGGCTTGGTGCCTTTAATTTTGGCATCTCCCATGATCACTGCACTCAGTAATTAAACAATTCCTGTCTGATGTTTGAGGATGTACATCTCTACTACTCAGTCAAGATAGGAGTGTTATGAATTCCTACCAAACTTCGGCTGCAGTGAGCTGCCTCTGTAAATTATGTGTAGTTTGTCCTTTTAGCAACACCTGCTCATGAGCTACTTAGATTTTTAATATGTAAGGGATTTTTCTTCTAGTTTGTAAATTATCCCTTCAGTTTGTGCAAACTGGAATAGTCAAGAAATGAGATATTCATAATGGTAGAAAAACACTTAATTTTCAGTGACCTTACACAGCTCATTAATACTGAAGTACCTACTTTCTTACTATTTACAGCAGTAGGACAAAATCCGTTGCTTAATCTTTGAAGGTTAATTGGAACAAACATTTGATATCTCACTTTGTTTTTTCCCTTTAAATTCCTGCCTTTCATGCCTACTCTTGCCCTCAATAGGAGAAAGCTTCTAAGAAGTCCTAAGGCTTCTCAGAAGTAACTGTTTTTATAAATGATGCAGCTAGTCTAGTTTCATCCTTTGGAAAATCTTTTTTATCTAAAGGAAAGACATCTTTGCTGAATAAGTTTTGCTTTTTCTAGAATGCTGGTATCATATGGGTTTAGCACTAAAAATAATCACTAGCAAATATGTTTTCACCTCTAACTGTGGAATACTAACAAAACTGTTGTTTTGAAAAAGATCTGTCTATAATAGCAGTATGTTGAGTGGTGATGTAATGCAATATTTTAAACAGAATTTCTCTGTATCTTGCTAAACATAATTAATCGAACAGACCTGACTTTTGTTAGTTGGAATACCCAGAAACCATGTGTGTGTTTGCAAGTTATGGTAAAGCAGTGCACTTCTCTGAGCTGCTTTTTTACTGTGTCTCTTATTACAGCTCACAGATGTTCCCTTGCTGTGATGTAATGTACAGTAAATCAGGAGACCAGTCCAGTTAAATTTAACTTTGTAGTAATGTATACTTTAAAAATAAAATCCATGGCAATGATGGCTATAACTGCTGCTCACTTTAAATAAGAAGCAAGTTTAGCAGTGAAAGGAGGATTAAAACATTTTTGCCCTCAACTTTTTCAGTTGAAACTTCGGTCTCTGCTACTTTATTATTTCAAACATTGTGAGTTGCTGAAGTGGAAAAAAGAGGAGGCAGAATCCTGCCAAATGAAAAAAAAAAAAAACTTCTGTCACATTTTTCCTAGAAAAATCCTTACAGCAGAGTAAGAATAACCAAAATTTCATAGTTTTTTCTATTTGGTCTCAACATATTGCATCTGCAAAAGAATAAGACCCCATTGTCTGAGTCAGAGTAATTTTAGTCAACGCTCTGTAATGTAAACCTTATGACACTTGGGTAGGATCTGTTAGACAATTTTCTCTTGACTTGACTTGCACTGGGGTGGGAAATAAAATAGTGTTGGCAGTGACTCTCTGCCAGGACCCCTGGTGCCATTAAGTTCATGCCAACAGGAAAAGGGGTTTTGCCAGCCTCATTTGTGCTTGGAAGTTTTATCATGCATTTTAGCATTTTTACTTTAGGCACTTTGTTGTTGTAATTAATGTGGTTTTGGGGGTGTGTCCTTAACCTACTGGTTCCTATAATCCCAAATCAGTCATCTCTGCCTCCAAAGTGTGGAGTTTGGGTCATTGCCAGGTAAATGCTTCTTTCAAACTTACCACCTTGTGGACTTGCTCTGGCTTCATCGCTGCTTCACCGCTGCTGAAGTTCTGGCTGGTACCATAGAGGTATGTAAAAAAACAATGAGAACTGTTGCCTCAGGATCCTAAAGTCCATAGGAACAGAAGCTTTATTTTATTTTTAAACCCTGTGAGCCTTTGTAGACCATCTTCAGGAAGTTAAACACCCTCTGCAGGCTCTTTATAGGATTCTTAATAAGGTGGTGGTGAGAAAATGTGTTGTTGATGCTTTCTGCCAGATGTTTACACAGCATAATACAGTGGAGTGTAGGCATGGATTAGGTTGTAGCAAAGGTGCATCTGATCAAGTATTTTAGCAGACAATAATCATTAGCAAATGCTTAGGAAACATCGTAAGGACAGAGGAAGGCTACAGTCATGTTTTTCCTAAATACTCTTCTAGCCTGTAGTAAACTGAAGCTTAAAAACATTCTGTACTGGATGTGCTCTCTCTTGTAAGGTTAGCTTGGAGTTAGATAGGTTGTGTCCTGGAAACAGCAGAGGGTTAGTCACTGTGCTTTGGAGCAGGGATAGCTTAACTTGAGGTGTTGTAAGAGTTCTGCTTCTACTCAAGGTTTCTGCTTTTGCAGTGGTGGTGGCTCCAAACTGCACATAGAGATTTGTGTGCTTCTCTGGCTTTCTGGCCCAAGGTGTTAAAGTTAAAATACTTGTACTTTTTAACATAAGAAATCCATGCTTGTATACTTTAATAGTGACACTCTAAAATGTGATAGTTCAGCCACTTAATTTAGCATTTAACTGTCCTGGCAGTAGAGGTGAAACTTCCAGGAGAGAGTTGGATGGATGGCTGGGTTTGTGAACCATTAGAGCTGTCCAGAGAGCAGCTGTTCTCATTTGTGAATCGATTCCAGAGTCATGAGCTGTGCTCATCTATCCTAGATAACTTTGTAGACTTCTCTGTGGATTATCCCGTAGACAGCATCATGCTGTCATGGGTCTGTTATTTCTGCCATATTGATTAGGCTGAAGAGAGCTAATTCTAGACAACCCTGCAATATCTCAAGCAGAAATACCTGTTGTTTTGACTTGTAGTGGTTCTAATCTGCCTACCTCGAAATTACTGTTAAAAGTGGATTTTTATTTTGGATGTCCATTCTGGAGTTGCTGTTGCTTTTCTGATGCAGTGAAGCACAGAAGGAAACAAGTGTGAGCTGTTGAGCCGAAAAGTTAATTGCACGGTGGGCTGCTTTCCTGGTTATCTGTGGTGCAGCACAACCAGTCAGAGATGAAGGCAGCTGAGTTGGTTACAGAGGCTTGCTTTTGTGTCTGAAATACCCAACTTGAGTGCATAAGTATATGCTGGCTGCAGTAGGCCTCTCTTCCTCAGCATATATTGCTTCAGAAATCACCAGCAAATTGTCACTGAGATTTGTAATTCTAATTCCTCTTTTTCTTGCCTTTTAAGTAGCCTCATTTGCAAGTAATGGGCAACTTTCTTTTGGCATGTGTTACCCATTTTAACTGCTGTTTCCGTTTGACAAACTGAAGCTGCAGAGATTATTTCATCATGAGATAAAAGAATAAAATTTCAGATAAGAGGAACTGAAAAGAGCTGTGCACATTATTCATATCAAACAAATTTGAGTTTTATGGATCTAAATCCATTTAAAATAAAAGTTGGATGTTGCATATATTTGTGGGCTAAGAAAGAATAAAGGCATAATGAGCAGATTACTTTTCTCAGTTCCTTCTGCTGCTGAGGTAGTTTCTTCTGGTGAAGATGAGCTCTATGAAATGCAGGTTTTTTTAGAGGACAGGAAAGAGCTGCTTGCTGTCTCATCTCAACAGCAGTTGCCATCACTTTACAGCAGAAATACCAGTAAGGAATATGTGGGTCGCAATTTAAGTGGCACTGTGACTTTCTATAAGGCCGTTCCTGAAGCTGAAATTATCTAACATATCCCTTCACCAGCATGGCATCTGCAAGGTGCTAGCATCCCTTCACTGAAGAGGTCCACACTTATCAGAAACTTTGGGTCTCTGGTTTACATTATCTGTGAGGCCATCATGTTGGATATCCCAAAATACTTTTGAAGTGTGACTGCCACAGGCAAATAAAGCAAACTGGGGGAGTAAACCAAAAAGGAAGAAAATAATGGTGGGGAAACAGGTGTTCTTAATATTGAGAGAGTTTGTCTGAAGGAGGGAAGACACTGCAATATGTTTAAATAAATAAAACCCTTCCGTTTGTTCTTACTTAGGTGGCTGAGAAATGGTGGATAAGAGTGTCTGCATGGTTTAAGGTTTATATTTAACTTGCAATCTCATTACTTTTACATGATGTCTAAGGCTCCTCAGGGTTTTTAAGAGGACTCAAAGTCAGGACACAAATTTGAAGAGGAGAATTGTTATGTGGTAACTGTTAAAACAAGCAGATAGCAGTGTTCACTGGAAGAAAGTTTTCTTGAGTGTGAAAATTATATCTAAAGAACACTGATTATGTGTGCTTTACTCCTTGTGTGCCACATGTGAATGGTATAGGATGTATTCACCATGTGGTGTATGGCTGAAATGCAGAAGCTATGCGAGCAGTTCAGTAAGTAAACAGGAATTTTGTATGGGAAGTGTTGTGTACACCAGGGCAATGTAGGCGAGGGGGAGTGCTAATATGTGGGAATGTGATAAATCAAGGAGTGCTGACATTGCTGTGTTGTACTGAAGAGATTCCAGCAGGTGCACCTGGGACAGGGGAGTTGTCTCTGATGCACTGGAGCAGAGGCTGCAAGGCACAGCACTTGTGTTTGTGCTTCTGCTGCTCTTTGAAAAATAAAGACTGCATTTCCTACCTCTTGGTGAGCTGGGTTTGAACTGCATGAGACTGTTGGTTGAAAATGTTGCCAAATTTAACATTGATGTGTTTGGGTTTTTTTAATTTCTGATTATTTTCTCTTTTTTTTGTAGGTTTATAAAATTTCCCCCAAATTTGCTTTCTTGGTGACATCCGGTCCTTTTGTTTACACGGCAATAGCTGTCATAAACGTGCTTGTGAACAGCAGTCTTCTTCGTGGGGAGGCCCCCATGATCCTCTCACTGCATCCTTCTTTCACTGTGCCAGACAACAGATTCCAGGTTCAGACAGGTGAGTTCTTCAAACACAGAGAGGAAGAGGTAGCTTCCTGTCGATTCACACTTCTTCACTTGGATGCAAGGTTGAGTCAAAACCATGTGTTCTACTGTGAACCTTAATTCTTTTTGTTAATGACATAATTTACAGGTCCGTGGCAGAGAGATGATAAATTGTAAACAGTTAACCCCATCACATCATGGTTTTTTCAGGAACTTTTTTTGGTACGTTGCAAAATAGGTGTGCTCTTTCTCTTGCTTCTAAAGGTGAGAATAAAAAAAAACCATGAAACATTTATTCATAAAATCACAGTGCAGCTACTTTGTAATGCTTCTGTCAATTTCAGATTAAATTTTTGTTAAAAGCTGGCTTTTTGTGTTGTCATGATGTAAGAGAGTTGGTGAGCAGGAGGATTGATTGCTCATGTATAACATGAGCAGCAGGATTGCTTATGTAGTATTCAGCTTTCCATAGCTGCTGTATTGTGGCAGTTTATGCAGAGTTTGACTGCTAATAATCTAAAGCAAAATAGTACCCATGTAATAGATTTTGAGAGTCAGTGCTGTCATTTAAAATCTTCTTTGGGCCCTGTTTGCATGATAAAACTGCTTGTCTGGTTGGTTGACTGTGTAATGAGGTAGTGACACTGACTGAGCATACAAGCAGAGTTAATAAATGTCAACATGGTACTTTTGTTCAGGTACACTTGTGTGTTGTTTATGCTCTGTTAATAATTGTATGGCAAGATATCACTTCAACTGTGTAGGTGTGATGTCTTTTTCTGCTGCTTAACGTGGTTATATAGATAGACAGTAGATGTATTTTTTGGTTTTGAACCTTGTATGGTGTTGCTGTCAGGATCTGTAAGCTAACTGTAGCATTTCTTTGCGTAAGACTATATCTGGAAATCCACAGATGTGCATGTAGTTAAGGTCTATGTGCCTGATCACATTCCTCTACACTCACTCTTTCTATCTTGAGCTCTTTCTTTCTCTCTTCTGAACTTAAAGATGTCCGTATCTAAATTTAACAGATAGCTTACTAAGTGTTTTGAAAGTATTAGACCAATACTAATGTACATTAATGAATCCAATATGTAGTCTTTTAGACAAGCTAAATACTGTATTTCAGGCTACAAGGAAGAGATACTTGTTGCCTTTTTTTCCTGAAGATTTTCATGGATTGGTTGGGTACTCAGGATTTCAGTGCGACCAGTTCAATGGTCAGGTCAGGTGAGGTTAGCCACATGTATAGTGAAGGTCTTTTAGTATACAAGAGGAAGCAGTGAGTATTTTGTCAGTAGTATCTTTCAGAGATCTAAGTACTGCTGCTACCAATATTAGTGAGTAGAGAATTTACTGCAGCAACACAAAATGTATTTTTAATGCGTTTTTATCTGATGTTTCACTGAATGTGTCCTGAGCTTCATGAACAAAGAAAATGATAGCCCTGTGAATTCTGTTGCTTGTTTTGTTCTCTCTCATGGAAGTACTTTTCTGTAGGAATGATTGCCCTTTGCTTTCAGTGCTTCAGTTTGTACCTCGGAACGTGGATATTGGGTTCTGCACCTTTAGCCAGCGCATTGAGAGAGGGCTGACCATGGCATTCCTGGAGGTGAACAAACACCAGGAGTTCTACAACTTCACTGTGCAGGTGAGAGGATGAGCATGTTTTGCATCTGTACCTTTTCCCCCCTCACCTTTGCTTGTCCTGTGTTTCATCCAGACAGTGAAATGAGTTAGGTGTTCACTGGCTATCACAGTCTAGGTAATGTGGAACTATGAGGCTTTGTCATGAAGTCAATAGGTTTTTTTCCCCTACAAAATAATACGGCACCTCATATTACAAGCTTTTACGACCTTTTTGAAAAAAATGATCCAAGGTGATGATTATAACCAAAAGCATTACTGAATATGATAGGGTTCATAATTTCTCAAATAAAAACTGTTCCTACCCTTACCAGAGTCACTCCCATCGTAGTTTACCATAAAAGAGTAACATGTGATTAAAAGGTTTCTGTTGGAGGAAAGCTTTCAGGTCTCATTGCAATCCTGGAAACCCTGTCAGGGAATATAGGAGTTACATGACCCTGCCCTCATGTGAGCAAACATTCTTGTTGCTTCTGAGGTCTAGACAGCTGATGTCTGTGACAGCTGCTACTGGAACTTCACACATGACAAGTATTGCACATGTGCAGAGCCCTGAATCACAGAGCAGAGCTTAGAACTCCCTGGAAAGTCAGTAATTCAATTTAATGAGACCAACTCCCTCTTCTGTTTGAATTCTTAAATTTAATCTAACTTTCTTGTAATACCAAACTCAGTAAAAATTTTATTATGTTGTTTAACTTACACCATAAATACCCATCTGTGGTACCCTAAATTAGTTCAGGAAGAAAAATGACAAATTTTAGAGTACCTAAAGTACTATGTAGCACATATAGAAGAGTGCTCAGAACTTTAAACACAATGTCACTGCATAGACGGAAGACAGAACGTGCAAAACAATTTCTTGGACTATCAGCTTATTACTTGTTATTATCAAATTACTTAAAATACTTCTTATTTTTTGGAAGAGGTTTATCTACATGAATACAGTTGCTGTGTATAATGGTGCCACAAAAAGGCTTCTGGCCAGTGGTGGGGTTTGGGTGTGAGTGGTGCAGGAGATTTTAACCAAGAGAACATCCATTTTCAGAATGTTTTTTTACCGTACTCAATCCTTTTTTTCTATTTCATGCAGTTTGGCATTCATCTAAGGCTGATTAATGACTAGATTTATTTTGCTGACTGTCTTCCTAGGTGTTTTTTGTTCTCATCATTTTCTGGGCTGTAGCTTTCAGATCATTCTGGACTATGATTGGTGTTAAAAGATAACTCTTTGAAGAGGAATTCACATGTAACTTTGCCTCTTCTGAGACTCAGCTGGCTGAACCAATCTCGAACAGATGTTCCTCTGTCTTGATGTGAATTCCACCCCCCCCCCCCCTTCATATTAGAGGAAAAACAAAGGTCTGTCAAGGAAGGGATGGAAATGGCAGTGATTTAAAGTTTGCTGACCCTGCTTCAATACTGTCTTTTCAGATACTGAATATAACTCTAAGCAGGCCTGGGGTGGCATTTCGACAGGGCCCTGTGAGCATTGTTTTTGCCATCCGAGACAGGTACGGTTTTCTAAATGGGTCCGAAGTCAGTGAGCAGCTCAGAAACTTATCCGTGGTGGAATTCAGCTTCTATCTGGGTTTTCCTGTGCAGCAGATTGCTGAACGTGAGTATTTGCTCTTTTCCAGTACTGCAAAATACTTTTGTCTAGTCTCTTCCCTCTCTACAATTTTAAAATAATTTTGTGCATAAGTGATAATGCAACTTCAAGTACCTAACTTGTATCCTGAGTTCTGCAGAGCAAATCTGTGCCTCTTTCTGCTCACATTTTGGTGTTACAGCATCTTGCTGCTTTTGTCATTGTACTTTCCTTTTGTGCCAGGTCAGTTGTACTTAACCTGGTTTTGTCAGTCCATTGGTCTTAGTCCAGATCTAACAATAAGAAGATCACTTAGATCAGTATTGCTGTGAGGTGCAGTCCAAGGTGTGTGTCTCTGCTCATGTCTACAAGAGGCCTTTGCCAGTTCTCAGGAGGGTTCACTTCTTTCAGCGTTGTGCTGCTCTTAACTGTGTCTCTGACTTCTAGAAGGCCTGGGACACTGGCTGTGTAAGCTGATATTTGCTCATATAGTCTGAATTAATTTGTCTGTGCAGTCTGTTACGTTTCAAGGTATTACCTTTCTCACTTTTTATGTACATTTGCATGGCAAGTCACTTTTTTCAGACCACCATCATCCTAAACGTAGATGAATAACAGCTTGCTTGACATTTGGCCTTGACAATTTATGTTTGGTTAGATTTTTCAGATGACTCATGAACGTAAGCAAGATCATGGGAGATTAGTACTTGCCTTTCCCTGCTGGTGGGTGTTACTGACTCAGTCCATTAATTCCCTGTTTCTCCTGTCTCACTGTGCTTTTTTTTCAGAGTTATTTCTCTGAGCTGTAGAGATGCATAACATCTGACACAGTGAGTTTTGCAATATAGTTAAACATTTAGTGGAAAATCAGGTCCAGTCGTAGCTGGTATTCATTATGCAGCTGTGTATGTCAGTGAAAATACAGTAAAGAGGGTCACTGTCAACAGAAAAGTTGCTCTCCTTAGCAGCTTTCGATCTAGGTAAGATGATTGCACAGGATACATCCCCATTTACTGGAAGCAGTTTAAACATACTAATTTTTGAAGCTTTTCGTGTAACTTTTTTCAGCATTTTTGATCCCTCTATTCCCATAATCAATTAAAAAATGTATGAGGTTGTTGACTCATTTCCGTTAAGCGTTCTGTTCTCATTTGGTCTCACACAGGGTGTGAGCTCTATGCAGTGGTGGGTCTGTTTGGTGGAGCCAACTCCAAAAGTCTTGAGAACCCCTGTCCATAGATGACTAGCATTTGTTTTTATCTTGGAAGCCACAGAACATCTCATGTTGTGAGCTATGGTCTTTATTGCTCACTGAATTCAAATAAAATGTTGCTCTTTCCTTGATTGTTTGAAATACACTTCTCTTTACTCTGTGTCATCTCTTTTATGCATTTATGCTAGAGTTTAGGTAGCTTTTAGTCCCTGGTAATCCTTCTGCTGTTGAGGGACGGTTTTTTCCCTGTGATATATTACATCAGCTCTTACAGCTTCTGGTTTTGTCCACATATTCTGAAATTATATTTGTAGTGTATTTGCAGGTTGCCCCTGGCTGAGGATCCATCTTGTGGATTGTGCAATGGAGCTACGGTGCAATTAAATGATAACAGAATTTCTTCCAATGCTGGTGTATCCTGAGAGAGATGCTGGTCGTAGGGGGAAGACATTCCTGTTAAACATGCATGTACATGGTTCTCCTTGGGGTGGAACTAGATGACCTCTAAGGTCCCTTCCAAACCAAGCAATTCTGTGATTCTGATTTTGTTTCCTGATGGTACTTAGGAAATTTGAAATTGCTTAATGCTCGTATCAGGAGCTGTCCCTGTGTTACCTGCATGTGTACAGTGCCTGGTCAGTGGGGATGGTTCCAGGTCAGTGCCAGTGGAGCACTCTGGTCACTCACATGTCAATTACAGAACCAAGTAAAGTAGAATGAGTGGAGAGGTCAGGATTTTTAGGAACTACGAAATCTTCCCAAAGATTGCAGTGTAGAAAACATGAGGATTTGGTGGACAAGGTGTCCTCTATTACGGAACATCTTGTCAGCATTTGACTTGCTTGCTGTTAGAGGAACTCATATCTACTGTGGATTGAGCCCATTGCAGGACAGCACGTTTGGGTTTGCACTGGTTTAGTTTGATCTCAGTAGTGCTTTGGTAGGCACTGTTGGCACTGGTCTGGAGTACCAGCTATGGTGCTATTTGGTAAATTGGCAAAGTGGGAACATAGTTTCTCAGATTAATGGAGCTGTGGGTCCTTCTGTCAGCAAGCACAGAAATGATGAATGTAGTTCAAACTCTTTTATCAGTGAGACAACCACAGCCAGTTATTTTTAGCTGTTCCTGCAGTTTTTTACAGTGGTGCTGTGACTGGATTTTGAGCCCAAGGGTTTTAGATCTTCAGATTCAGAGCCAAAAATCCTGTCCAAAGGTTCAGCAGTGTTGGGCAGATCCTTCCTGAGACATTTTATTCAACAGACTGTTGGGGGGGTGACCAGCAGCCAGATACTCAAAGCTGCTTTGGCAGGGAGATGCCTAAATGTTTTTGTTTTCTAGGCCCTGAACTCTGCATTCATGCTTTGCCTTGCCCTGCAGAGCAACTGTAGCAGGGAAGGTGTTACAACACCTTAGATTGATATAGCTGCTTTCATCTGTTTCCATTAATATGCAAACCTCTGCTTTCAGTGTGACTTTTTCTAGGAAGGTTGGATATTTTCATGTAAACAGTCTGTGTAAGTGTTTATATGTAAATATGAAATTTTCCGTGCCATACTGTTCTGTGCCATTTGTGCCTTGGTTTGTCAGGCATGCTAACAATCAATACTCTTGGTGGTGACTTTGCTTTTTCGCTTAAGGACTCTGTGCATGATCTTCTAAGTTTTGTAGTTACATCTGAAGAAATTATTTGCAGGTGAGCTGAGTGCCAGGGCTCAACCCCAGCTTGGGTGGTTGAAGTTGATCATACCCAAGAAAGCTACTTGGGGATGTCAACATTAAGTGAGACCTTGACATCAGTATGCCAAATATGGGCCTTGTTCCAAAGAATGTATTTGCTCCCTGGCACTTGTTCACTTTGCATTGCCTTTCACACACTGTCCTCTCATGATTTTTATTCACATAAATAATATGTCCTGTTTATAATTTCAACTGTGTGGTTTGTCCACCAGGAATTATTTGTCAGTTTTTTCCCTATTCACATAGAATCATGATCAGGAGTGAAAGTTGTTTGACAGATTTGGATTGGTCTTTGCAGGAATAGGGTTGTGAAAATGGCCAAACTTGGAAACTTCCAGATTTTATTCTTTCCTCACAAGACTTCTAGGTGACTTCAGCAACACGTTTCTATTCCAATGTCCAGTTTACACCTTTCCATGTTTATTTTTCACTGTCCACCTTATAGCTCATGTTTCAGATTGTAAATTGGTTAGGTGGTCATGACCTACATGTCAGCAGAAAGAAAACCCAAGTCTAATCACAGGGTTTGGGTGCTAGTTCCTTAAAAATAACAGGAAACTATATATTTAGTATCCCTTTATGGCCAGCAGATTTCTTGGAGGACAGGTAAAGGCTAGCTGTGGAGCAGATGGCAATATTTGCCTTCATGAACTTACCCTGAATAAAGCTCTTTGTTTTTATTAGAGCTTTAAGTAGACAGAGTTGCCTTGGGACTTGCTGTTTTTTCAGTGCTAAGTAGCACTTCAATGCATGTCATCTATTTTGGCTGTCTTGGAGATGTTACAAGGCCAATAAGATAAACATAAAATTGTATGATATGGTCCAAGGACTTCAGAAACATTTGGCAATTTTTTCTGGGTGGATTTTGGATCAGATTTTAAACAGACACAGTGTTGCTATTGCCCACACCTCAGTATTTGCATGGAATCTCATTTTTCATTTAATGCCTTCTCATTTCAAATACTGCATTCCCTCTATGCTTTCTACTATTGTTCTCTGTTTATCAGAACTAAGAATGATCAGTATGATACTAGTTCTATCCTGCATGATCCCACACATCTGTAGGAGAGAGTCAGAGATCCTTAGAACATCTGGCAATGGCCACACTGGCTGAGTGATGTGCTTTAGGCTGCTGTCAGTAGGTCTCTGAGTGACCAGGTGACCCTTTCCCTTTTCATTCAGCATCAAATTGATGCTGTTACACAGTATGGTGCTCCAGGGCTGCATGTTAGCATCTTCTAATGATGCCAGCATCTACTTCATTAATGCATCCAGAGTCATTAGCAGACCAGCTGCAATCTAGCTAATAATTGCATTTTGTCTATCCAACTTCCCGCTCAGAATAACAATCAGTCAGTGCTGTTTATAATTGTTAGTTCCAGAGGACATTAGAAATCTTGCAAATATGATCTTGCTGCAGTGCTGAGACTTCAGATGAGCTCAAGATCTATGTGTCAGTGAGACACTTGGGTGGCCTGTGGTATAACAATTGGAACCTGGATTTGATGACTTCTGACAATTTTCAGCATTCTTTGTCAGGTTTTGGAATCCAGCCTTAGTTGGCAATGATCACAGCACATCTTCCTTTTCAATGTCAAGATTTTCTGCTCAAGTTGGTTTATTTTTAAGTTGCATTAATTCCGTGGAAAGCTTAATGAAAAGTCACCCAGCAATTTGCATGAATTAAATAATTTTCAAGTACTAATTAAAAAAAGTGTGAAGAGCACATTAAGTATTGAAGTAAAACCTGATTTGGGGTTAAAGAAGAAAAAACTCAAAGTTGCTAGGAGTTCAAAGCATTATGGTCACTGGAAGGTTTTTGATTTCCTTATCATGTTCTTTCCATATGTTGGAAAACAACAGAATCAATTTTCAGTTTAGTTTATGCTTTTTTTGTTCAGCTTCCATTTCTAAATTGAAGTAAACAATTGTATGACTTGAGTAAATAGAATTCCAATCTGAAAGGTACAATCAGGAGAATTGAGTAGCAGGATGCCAAAAATAAATGGGTGTGTTTAAATGTACTCTGAGGTGCTTTTTGCTTGTCTGAGAATTTTGGAAATTCAGTGCATCCTGATCACTTGCATAGAGGGCCAGTGTTTCCTGTTGAGAAAGAAAGGACCATGTTCTAACACCCTTCTGAACAGTAAGTCACAGAGTGCCAGCCAGGTGGTCATCTTGAAGCAAGTGGTGCTATTATTGAAATAAAGGTGGAATAACCAAAAGTTTTTTGTTTTGTTTTGTTTTGGTTTTTTTCCCAATAGGAGTTAGTTATAAATCTGTCAATCTGGGAAAATAAAAGGTAAAATGTAACTAATGATTCTTTTGCTTTTACCTTAACCAAAAAATTCCTAAGCTTTTTAAGGGGCAAAAGAATCAGATTTTTGGTACACTGACAGAGAACAGCTTGTCTACAAATTCTCGCATCATTGAATTTGAAAAAGTTTAATTTTCTACTTCTCTGAAGTGTGGAGTAGTGGCAAACTATTCCACAACTGTAGACATCTTTATTCTAAATTGATCCAGCATGGGCCAGGTCATTTAATTGTTATGTGCTGCATTCTTTCTGTCTGTGAAATGGTTTAAAAATTAACCTTTGTATAATGCTTAGCAAACTGCATCTGGATTAAATATTTTGAGAAAGTTAAGACCATTCCTTTTCCTTATTGCCATAGTGAAGCTTAAGACTTCCCTTGAGGAAACTGTTGGCCCAGCCCCCATATTCACTTCTTTCCCAACATGTCTTTACTGCTCTCCAGTGGAAACCTTGGGAAAAATGTTATCTATACTGAAGTCAGTAGAAATAGACTGTTTTCCTTACTGAGGCAAGGATTTCCCTCTGGAGCAGAGGTTTTTTTTCAAAAATTTAGAAATTTAGGAAGCTTGGAGCCACCAAGCCAAACAAGCAGAAAAGCCACGAGGTTTGTCTACAGCAGCGTTTCTATGTGCAGTTATTTGTGGGTTTTGTAAGAAAAATAATTATCAGGGTGGTATTTTTTAAAATGCTTCCTCCTGCATAAGTTTGGAACACAAATCTCATGTGTTCAGTTCTCTGCTTTACATTTATTGTTTCCTTGTAGTTTCTGCCTCTTATTTTCATCCTGAGACACTCATGAGTTGCCTCACTGCCCTTTGAGCAAGAGTCACAATTCAGACAGTGAGCTTTTGAATTCCTGGGAGCAGTGACCTCGGTGCAGCAGCTTGAAGTCTTTCACGTTATAAATCTGACTGTTTCACTTAGCTTCTTTTTGTTAGAGACAAACTCAGCAGTGTACGTTCAGAGCACTTCCCTTGCCATTGTGTCTGCATTGCCTCAGGAGCAGTAATGCATCTGTGTAAATAAGATGCTTGCTGACAGTATAAATTATGTAGTGGCTTCTGGTTTTGTGTACGTTGTTCAGAATACTGTTCTTACGGATGTTTTTCCTCCATTCTGTTTCTCCTTCAGCCTTTCATTATCCTAAGCTTAATGTGTCCCGGTTGATGAAATCTTCCTGGGTGAGAACAGGTACGTATGGTCTCTGTGAGTAAGTAAAAGTGCAATTACTTGTGTTAGTGGGATAACTAGCCTGCGTACATATCAATAGCTTAGGGGTGCTGCATTTTTATGAGGTAATAACAAGTCTGAGCTGAATAAATTCTAAAACCAAATGCCTAGTGACCTGGAATATCTGGGAAATATAAATCCCTGGTCTAGAATTAACTACTGAAATTCCTTGATAATGCACACAAAGCACTTTTTGTCTGTAAGTCAGTTCATTCTTAGTGAAACAACTCAGACTGTCAGGCATAAAGTGTCTACTCTGCATGTTGTCAATATGCCACATTGATTTTTAGGTATCTACTTTAAGTGAAAATTAAAATTGTATTTGTGTGACACTTTCTACCAAAACATGCCCGGAATAAAACAGAGTGAAAATAGATGAATTCTGAGTACATGAAAGAGTTTCATCACATTTCATTGATCTCTTCTGATTCGTGTACAGAAGTTCCCTCCCACCAAAGTCTTCTGAATGTTTTATTCTGTAATTTACAGATGTGATAGAGCTGTCACGTTTAGGTGCTCAAAGGCGGTTGAGGTTGCCTGCCTGCTGTAGGTCTTACCTGCTGCTTTTAAGCCTGACTGGTGAGGAGGCTTTGCCTACCAAACTTAGGATGCAGGTGCCCCACTGGATACACTCTTGTCTTCCTACAACTTTTATCATCTATAGTTCACTTGCTGTGTAGACTTACTCTTTTTTCCGGGTTTCCATGTCTCCTCTCATCAGTCACCACTTTACTCTTTAAGCAGGAAACCAAATTGCACCTTAATTTCTGAAGCCCACTTGGTTTGTTTCAGAGAAGAAGGATTTAGAATTTCAGATAATGCCCACTAATTTGGGATAAGCTCCTATGTGTGTCTCGTAACCAGTGGCATCCTTCCTTAGAGATTTCTGTTGGTTTTTTTGGCTACACCTGCTCCTTCTCTTCCTCAGCCTCAGGTGTGTCCATTGCTGCTGAAAATTCCCTTAGCCCCTGCAGTAAAAAATGGCTGCTTCCAGCTCTGAAATCACATTCCCTTGGGTTTTGATAAACTTCCTGCCTGTAAGATTTTGAAAGCCACTTGCAACAACTTTTTTTTTTTTTTTACAGTAGAAGAATTTTTTGTGGTCTCAGTTCTTGCAGGATTCTGGGAAGAGCTAGTAGACTTTGGCTGGGTCAGTGCTTCCAGTCAGAGTTTTGTATTGTAAGGATAATGAATCATGCCATGGGAAAATGATAGAATCTATGCATGTAAAGATTTTTAATATCAAATTACTCAGATATATGTGCATGTATCCCAGTAGTCATAAAAAGCTGGGATATGCATGTTCTCCCTCTGTTGTAGAATACAATTCATGGTATTAAACATAATTTATTGATACTGAAATCCAATACACAGGCAAGAACAGTTTTCAGCTTGGTGTGTATAATAGCCTTAGGTCACTGTCTATTTTGCTATTTAATTCTGAGATACTTAGTCTGTGATTGAATTTCGAAGACAGATACTGTTGATCTCAGTGAGAAATTGTGAAAATGTTTCCTTTTTCTGACATCTGCAGTGAAAAGCTTCAAATTGAAAAAGTGGCTTTAATATATTTAGTTCAAAAATTTAAAAAACAAAATTCTATTTAATTTTTATCTAATTGGTGGCTTTATATTAAGCACCACACTTAAAAAGAAATAAATGTGGAAACACAGAAAAGCAGCTTCTAAAAAATAGAAACATTTTTTGTGGAGGTGAATTAAAACTGAATTTATTTGATGCAGTCAGCAGTGAGTTGGTTTGCTGTCCTGGAGCATTGTTCAGTTGGATCATTTGTATTACTATTGCTCCATTCACTCCACATTTCTCTAACTGGATGCCATTTTGCTAGTAAAAGTCCACCCTTTTTTTCATTTTCCTTCAGGGATTCCTCTCAGCATTAGCTGCCCCAGTGACCCAGGGTACCTGGTTGCCACGTGAGCAGGGCTGCAAACCATTTTTTGTGTGCTGTGATTGGCATATTTGTTAATCTTATCAGGGGAAATTGCACTTGAATACGCAGCTTCATTCATGTGCTACTGGTGTGCTTTTTCTCCATGACTCTGAACTCTTGCCCTCCCCATCTCCAACTCTCTATCACTTCTGAGCACAACACTTGTGGCTGCAGTTAGTTGAAGCAGACAATTTAGACTAAATTTTCTCCTCTAGTAGTTTTTAAAAATTCATTGAATGCTCATGATTTTATGCATTTTTAGAATTGAAATAGTTTCTTTATTATCCTATTTCCTTATTATAGGTCTGTCTAGCCTGGTTAAGGTTTCAAAAAATCCTCTGCCTGAATTTTTTTTCCCCCCAATTACTTATTTTGACTTCTTTCCCACCAAGTGTCTCCCTTTTCCAACATGTAGCCTCCATCTGAACAGGTCAGAATTCCCATTTAAATACAGGTGCTCTCGAATTGTCCCTGAGCTGCCACAGGGCGACTCAAAGCTTGTAATTGAAGTTGTGGAGAAGAAACAGAGAGGTTTCACTAATGAATTTGTTTTCTTGGCTTGCTTTCTGTGCAATGCAGTTCTCCTGGGTGTCGTCGACCAGCGAATTCAGGAGGAAGTGTTTCGGGCTGAGATGGAGCGGAAGCTCGCTCACCTGTTGAACGAGGCTTTGCTCAGAGGCCGCATATGGAGACGGGCCAGTTTTGCAGGCAGCAACATTGTGCAGGTATTAAGAGCTCAAAATCAGAGGATGAAAAATAAAGGATAACAAATCACTGAATAAGTTAACGTTGGTGTTAACAAAGTGTTCAGGTTTTGAATTGAGAAATATAACCCAAAAGCACGTGTTGCTGTTAGCTAGTTGGTGATACTTGTGTTTTGTACCTAAAATACAGTTCTTCTTTTAAGCTAAACATAAGAAATGCAAATAACTGATGAAGTGCCAACTAAAAATTTCTGATGGCTTCTTAGAAACAACATTGAAAACTGTTTTACCGACATCTTCTTTTAAAAATGTTCTGTCTTTTTTGGCGTACACGGGGTGCCTAGCAAAAGGAGACAGGATGATCATCTGAAAAAAAAAATCTCCTGGGACAGCTACTTCACAGCTCTCTGTGATGTTTTGGCAGTGGTATAGAAATACAAAGTAGAATTGTCTGTGGCTTGATGCAGCAGTAGAGTAGTACATTCTACCCCTTAACTTCTTATTGTCACGGTACTCCTGGTCACAGGGTTGGATTTCAGGTAAAAATGATTAATCATGCCATAGCAGCTTCTGTTATCTGGATTCCAGCGCTGCTTTAGAGTTTTGCCACAGGTGGATTTATTCACATAAAGTCCAAGAAGACTTGGATATTTAATTTAAAGTTTTAAATTCTGATGGTTCCTTCTAGTCAGTTCAACAGTCTAAAAGCCAAAGTACTTTTTTAATGGCTCATCTTCTTAAAAATTACCTTTTCCAGCTAATTCATTGACAGTTGGTTTACCTCCCAGATGCCCTTTTTGCATTTTAGACCTATTGTCTTTATTTAATTTAATCCTGCGGTTTTTGCAACCACTTAAATTTCCAGATGTTGGGATAGTCTTACTTCTGCTTTCCTGTCTCAGAAACATCTGTTTCAGTAATAGAGATTTTATTTTATTTTTCTTCAGTACTGCTTTGAATTGCTGCAAATAGGTGTCTACTTCAGATCTCCTATTCCCAACACCTCTTACTGCACTTTGTTCATTATGCCTTTGTCCTCCCTTTGCATATAAATTAAACAAATATTCCTTATATTGCTAGCGAAGATACCATAGCCTGTAAAATGCATATGTTTAGATTACAGTTTTATGACTTTGCACAATAAAGCTCAGGTAATTTATTTTTGCATGCACAAAATTATGGGCACATCCTTTTTAGATAACGAGTAGTATTTTGGAAAGTGAAAATACAGCATTTTTCTTTTGACTTTGTGTTATGTACTGGGACATAAGATGAGGTCTGCAGCTCATGTTCCAGAGAGCAGTGCTGCTCGTTTATGGCACTTAATTAGTGCAAAGAGCCTGCCAACTGCTGTCTTTGGGCAGAGGAGAATTCTATTCATTACAGTCAGCACATCTTACTATCACAGGGCTTCTCCAGATGTTCCCAGCCCACTCTTTCAAGTGGGGATAGAACTGTAATAAAGGAGATGTGGAAGAAGGGAGGCTGAAAAGGTACCTTGCAGTGAGGTGTGTGTGCTGGGTGTCCTTCTTTCCTGCATGACAGCAGTGGGCACCTGCACGTGCTACAGCACCTTGGTGGCTTCCTTGGCAGGATGTTCAGGTGTGTGGCAGGTGAGACAGCCTGAGAGGCTGTTGTGTGCAGCTGGACTGATGCACCTGGTAGTGGGCTCCAGACTCCAGAAAGAAACTCCAGACAGTTTCTTTCAAGGATGTTCCCCTGTTAGCTGAGGATCTTGTCCATAGGCATCTGCTATAAACCTTTTACTGCTATTAATTCTGTTCATCATAGCCAAGTTTGTAAGCTCTGTTGGAAGTGTGTTTGTGTCTTGTGGGAGAACTAATAATGTTTCTTGTGCTTAAATTCAGATTTTCCCATATATATATTTTTTGCACACAAATCAGTGACTGCTATGATAATAGAGCATAACAAAGTGAAAATAAGAACAAAAGCTGCCAGCACCAAAAGTGTTGCATAGTTTTATTAACAGAACATGTATATATATCCATTAAAGACTAGAGTCACATTTCACTTGTGCTGTGACCCTATAGACCAGTTTTTCCTGAGGTGAAATATATTTATAGTGTATGAAAATGTGACATTTCTAAGCTCTGTGGAAAATCAGGACTGCAGGTCAAGAGGTGAAGCAATTATTTGTGAATGTTACTGCAGGCATATTAGTTTCCTTTCACATGCTCAGGAAATAGAAGTGATACCTTGTGAGGTTTAGATTTCCTTTCTAAGGGCGTGTGTTAGTACCTAAGAATGTTAAAAATTATGCTTTAAACCTAGACAGTCTGAAGAAGAGCTTTGGAGGGTACCCAAATAGCAGGCTTCCCCCTCCTGTTTGACTGTCTGTGCTGTTAACAGGTGGCATTCCACGATAAAAAGAGAAAAAAGCCTTTAACCATTTTGTACAAAAACCCCTCTGAAGCCTCACGCCTGGTGGTTGTACTTCTGATAGTTCCACTGATTTTTGTGTGACATTGTATTGTTTCCCAGAGTAAAGTCATACATATTTTCATTATGCATCTTCGGTTGCTGCAGATTTGAAAGCACATGCTTACTGTGGTTTGCATTGCATCTGCAGACACCTATGCTATATTTTGTCAATAGTTTACTGTAATAATTCTCATTACCTTTTTTAGGAATTAAATGGCTTAATTGTAGTTAAAAATACACCAGCAGCTAATAAAAAAAAATTAATTTTCCTTCATTTCAACATGCTTGATCCTTTGAACCTAATAGAAAGTGAAAAGATGATCCTAGTAAATTAAACAAAGAGGAATGTTCTGATTTAAAGAACGTTAGGCAGCATTTTAGTTGCAATGTGTGTGAGGAAGTAGCAGCTTATGAGAGAGAATGTAATGACTGAATTGAGCTTCTCGTTAAGGCAAAAATTCGTTTCTGCTGACAGCTTATGTGTCTCTCCTGTCTGAGGAAAGCCTGCCTTGCTGTGAGTTTTTAGGTTTATAAACAAAGCCTTTGGGCACTGCTGCTGCTTCACCTTTTCCTCAGAGGCTTTTGGCCACTCCAGTAGCCATCCCAGGCAGCAACTGGCCCCTCTTGTCTGGTTGCTCACAGCCTGTTTGTACCTCTGTGTGCTGACCACAGTACTGCTTAAATTAATTGCCCGGACACTAAAGTCCTACTTTTAATAAGATAGAAAGAGGATGGTTTTTTTTTCCCAATGCGATGAAGGAAGGAAAAAAAGGAAAATAATCCTCATGCACGAGCATTGGAGATTGTGTGTGCATATCTGCTTGTTTCCAAGTAGTGCTCATGCCTTCGAGACCCTGAAGCAGTTCACCCAGGGGTTCCTTGCTGCTGTGGGGATTGCTGGCCAGGACATCCCACTGGCTGGCTGGGACTCTGAGAATGCCTTGGAAGCTTCCCCACCACTTGTATTTCCGTGCTTGAAATTACAAACTAGATTTTGTTACCAAGGCAACTCTGTTCACTGACCTATGATATTCACTTGAAAACACTTTTTAAATTAAATTTACTGACACCTGAACACAGTTAAGCCTTTCCTCTGTGAGGTTAAATACACATCTAGTATCAACAAAGATGGTATCATTTATGTACACAGAAGTTGAATTAGTATTTTCTTTATTCTTTTTTTCTTTTTTTCCCCTCCACATTCTACCTCCTGCGTTTAAAATTCTCCTGTCTCCTCCCTCCCTATGTCATCCCTCACTGCCAAAGTACAAATGTAAAATGCTTAAATGCTTCCTTACATCGGGGCTGCTTTGCTGGATGCCTGGCAAATAGTATTTGTTTCTGCTTGCATTCTTAGCATTCTCAAGGACAGAGACTAAACCAGTCCAAAGCTGCACAAAGAGTATAATTTGGAACCATGTGTCAGAAAACTTAGAATACAGAAACTCTGTAAAAAACAGGCACAGTGACTGTGTACCTCAATTCCATGACCAGATTTTAAACAGTTCAGACCCAGTATGCCATTACCTGTGTTTCAGCAAACTCAGAGGCTAGTGACAAAAATCAATAAGTAACATTTAGTGAATCAGTGTGACAGAGATGAAAACTGAGGTGCTGATATTGTCACAGGTACTGTGTTTATGTACAAGTCTAATAGTCTTGTATTTGCTTCCAGACTACCCTGCTAGTCATCAGCTTTCCCAGAACAGAAATCCATAACCATCTCCCCATGGTTTTGAAATTTTATCTGCAGCTTCTCTCTGTGAAGCTTCTCTCTGTATGGTGTGAGCAGTCATAAAAGACTGTGTATTCAGAATGAATTATTTCAGATAAAACTTAGCGTAAAATAGTGAGCTTAGTTCATCACCACTAACCTGCACCTTCTCTGAACTTTTTTGTGCTTGTTCCCATATTCTCTGTGCTGTGCTGAAATACCTTCAGCTACTTCTTCCTATCTCCACTCTCACTGTTCTCACTCATCCCTGTTCCTCAGCATAGGGAGCCATCTGCTGTTGTTTTTAATTGTGTTAAAATTTGTTTGGTTTCAGTTGTGACAACTTGCACTGGAATCTTGTCCTTCTTACCCTGTGCCTTTTCTAAAGGCAGCTGTAGAGAAGTTCCTTTGTTAACCCATTCAGTCAGCCTGGGACTGATGTGTGATCAGCTTACCTGATGTGTGTAACACACACAAGAGGGACTTCATAAAATTAAAATGAAGAACCCATTGATTTTCAGTCCCACATGGCCTGTCACAGCTGCCTCATGCTCCATGTGAGTTAAGTGCTGTTTGGGAAGGTTTCATCTGTGCTGGAAGCAGATACCAGTCTGTACACTCTGCTGCTATGTGCACTGAGACCAGGCTGTGGCAACCCACCTGAAGCAGACATAATACAAAGCTGTGGGCATTTGTTAACTAATTGTATATTTGAGGTCCATGAAGCCAGATTTAGCTTTACAGCCGCCAAATATGCGTGTTGCAGCCTTATTTGTTGATGCTGGTTTGTTATCTTCGATCAGGGATTTGCTTTCCCTTAGCTGGTAGAAGAGGGAATGGTGTTCAGGTGAGCAGCAGCATCATTTAATAGGTCCCGTCAGCAGCTCTTGCTGTGTTTCAGAGATCTGCACATGTTTCTGCTCTATTTGTAGATACTCTGTTTCTTGCATCGAATATGGCTGACACGGAACATTATTCTTTGCTTTCAGTTGATTTGTCCTAGAAGACTTTTATGACAATTGTGTTTTCTCTTGTTTCATTTTTCTCCCCTCTTTTTTTTTAAATATATATATATATATCTATCTACATCTTGCTGTTACCATTCCTGGGAAATGGTTTTTAGGACATGTTGAGTTGCTGTTCCACAAAACCAGAACATCATTCCTGTTGAGCTAGAAATTGTCTTCTTTCCTTCAATGTGATTTGTTTAGTTGGAAGCTAGGAAAGAAAACAATACAAAGATTTGCTTTTGTAAGCCTCAGACATGCAAACATTTGTGTTTGCTTTCCTTTAGGCCTATGGGCAGTTTCTGAGATAATAATTTATTAAATATGTACTTTATAGCAGAAGGATAATTTTGAAGGAAGCAAAATACATTGCTCTATTTATGTCAATTCCTTCCAGAGCCCTTCAAACTCCTAAAAAAAAAGTCTCCTACTATTTGTTGTCCTAATTCTTGTTAAAGCTCACCGTTATATGGTAAATGGTTAAACAAAGGAGAGTTGTTATATAAAAAGATACAATTTTACTGGAATTCAAAGTTATGTGGTTCTCATATGCAATGTAGATGTTTGGTGGTTAGAGAGTATCTACAGGGCTTCCTCATAGCATGCATTCTTTTGATTATTAATGCCTTTAGATGTAAGTAGGAAGAATTGCTTCCCACAGCGTCAAATACATTCCTTCCTGAAGAAAGGTGGATGCCAAGGGGAGCTGTTTGGAGGATGAAGATGACTGTGCAAGTGCTTAAGTTGAAACAGAGCAAACAGTTTTATTTGATGCTAACAGAATATTCACCTGTGTAGCTGCTTAACATTTAGAAAAACTGGAGCAAAGAGGTGTATGTGTTCCGAATAAATCCAAGTTAGTGTAGGTATTTAGAGAAGGGAAAAGTGCAGTTACACTTCTTCTAACCAACAATTGTCAAAGGCAGTAGAAGCTTCCAGGGTGGCACAGTGTTGGCATCTCTAAAGTGAAAGCAGTTCTCTTACTTACCAGATCTGTACCTTATGATACAAGTAAGGGGGGAAAAGGAAAGGTTTGCCCTAAAAATGTATTTTATAAGGGATGACTTCTCTTGAAATGTTCCTTTCAGTTACAATAGGGGAGAGAGAATATGAACTATAAGACCAAATGTATGGGAGTGCCAAATAAATACAACTTAAAATGTAAAAGCTTTGCAATTTCTTTTCAGATTGTGAATGTGTCACGCTTAGTTGGTGTTGATAACCCCGTGGAGCTGATCTATTTTGTGGAGGACCAAGATGGGGAGAGACTGAGTGCCCTGAAGTGCTCAGACCTGATGAACAGAGTCGATATCCAGCGGGCTGCGATCATCCTCGGATACCGCATCGAAGGCAGCGTTGCGCAGCGTAAGCCCTGTCACATCCACACGGATGCCAGCAAAGGCAAACAGGAAGGGTGTCTTACCTTTGGAGGTTGTAGCACTGCACAGTGCCCACTGTTGCAATGGTTTTTTCCTGGAGTGCTGCAGCTTTGATGCTCCTGATGAAATCAGTTTTAGCAACCTTGCAGTGTTGTTTTGCCCCTTGAAGACCCTGCTGAGCTTAGGGTTGCAGCAGGGTCCTTAAGTCCAGCCTCACTGCATTCACTCCGTGCTTGTGCTGGAAAAGTACTGTGCTGATTAAAGACCTTCCTGCCATTTTCATCTCATCCTGCTCGTCCAGTATCTCTTTACAGTTTGTAAACTTGTCCAGGAGCTTGCACAAACCCCACAGTTGTGAGATGGGAGAGTGTTGGTATGAAATGTGTGTTTCCTTTAGCTGAGTAATGGCAGTGTAGTTTGACACAAGTCACTGCTCTTTTGTCTGAAATACTTTTTCCATGAAAGATGTCCACTAAGTGTAGTTGGGGCATTTATTTCTTCCACTGAATATGATTGACCTTGGTTTTATTTGTTCGTCCATCAGTAATATATAAGTAATACGATCTTTTAATGAATATAACATGAAATTAATGTAATTATTTTACTAGATACGCATCAGAATAAATAGGATAGGTCATGTAAAGTCATATAATTACTTTATTCGGGACTCTTGGTGTATAAATAATTTTCAGTTAGTAGCAAGACAGAATACCTACTCAAAGTTCCATGTTACAATCAGGAAAGAAACTTAAAGGTATCTCAGGAATAGACAAGTATGATCTGCAAAATACCTCATTGGTATGAATGCTTAATTACCTTTTCTTATTTCTGTGCAACATGGAGGTATGAGTTACATGGTACCACAGGGTATTCTGCCAGAACAAGCATGTGTCTGATATTTAAAATTCTCTGCAGAAAGAGAAGAAAGAAAATAGTAATAATTGTACCATCTGTATGTGCTTCTAAATTTTGTCCCTCAGTAAAGGAGTTGTGCCCAGATAGGTCAGTAGCTCATATACATCTGCTTAATATCCATTAATGGACTGTAAGACTGGTTAGACAGAAGTGAAAAAAGTTGCAAGAATAAGTTCTCTTTACAAAAATGATAAATGTTGAACAAACTTCATAAAGTGTTCATAGTTTATTGTGCATGTTGAAACTTGTTATCTTTGATGTGTCATTAGAAAGTTCTTCTGAGAGTCACGGAGTCATAAAAATCTTTAAAGGCTTCTATTGGAAGAAAGTAGACCAAAAAAAAAAGGTTATTTTTACAACAGAAAACATAATGCCATAAATGAGCTGTTAGATGTATAGAATAGAAATATTCTATGTTCCTTTAAGTTCTAGGCTCATCATTGGAATGGCTACTAATAAAATGATATATAGAAAAAATAGAAATACTTTTTAAACTTGAAAACATCGTTTTTAGAAAGTGCATCAATTTGACTAGAAATGCATTATTGCTATGGATTTTAGTCCCATAATTAACCACTATGTAAAATCAGCAAATAAAAGCTTTGTCAGTTTACCTCTTACAAGAATGACCTTTTTGATTACACTTTCCAGCAGTTTTGTTTTCTGTTTGGGGCTAAAGGATCTCACACACTGACAATGAAACAGAGAGAAGAAAAAAAAGTAATCACCAATGCAGAACTATACGGCTTGTGGAGGAGGTTCAAATTGTTTTTGACAACAGAATGCTAAAGAGAAGATGCAGCTGGTAATACTGCCTAAAGCAGGAAACAGGCGCCAGTGTTGGAAAGTCTATCTTACCTTTGTCAGTGGTAGAGTAATTTTTTTAGACCCCTTTCACTATGTCAGCTTAGTTTTGGGTTACAGGATGATAAGGCAGAGGTGCCATTTTCACAGTGTTTTAAGCACAGGTCTTCAGAAGGTGGGCCTGGACAACTGATCTCCTGCCCCATGCTTCCAGAGCATGATGTACCTTAACTTATAGTGGTATGCCTTTTCCTGTGATGTGCAGCTGGTTTCTGATAAATTCCTTAACTAGCATTTACAGGAACATAAAAATACATAACCTTGAAGTGTCCTCAGTTTAAAACATAACCACATAATATTGCTGTCTTCCTTTTGACTTAACAGCTGTGGAGAAGCTGAAGGAGTCCACTTCAGAGACACAGAATAGCAACCTCTGGATTATCGTTGGGGTGGCAGTCCCGGTTGCCGTGGTGCTCCTGATTGTTATTATTTTATACTGGAAACTCTGCCGAACAGACAAGCTGGAGTTTCAGCCAGACACAGTGAGCAACATTCAGCAGCGACAGAAGGTAAAAGGGGAAGCTGTGCCGAGAGGAACTTGAGTATTCTGAGAATAAAGGAATGTAAACTCTGAGGAATACCTGGCATCCTGAACTGGCATGTGTAAACACGGTTTCAGAGCATTCCAGTTTACAGGGGGCAGCGGCGTGGGGGAAGAGGAAAGGAGTCTAATGATAGTTGAAGTCAAGAATCCCACAGTGTTTTATTTATTCTCCTGGGTACTTGATGCTGCATTAGATAGATCCATCCTTCTGAAATGTGGGCACTGAGGCTGAAAGGAACCTTTATCACTTCATTTCAAGGCTGTGGCTGGGACTGAATACGAAGAAATGTACTGAGTCTTGAATCACTGACCTTGTTTTCCCCAGAAAGCTGAATTTTTCTTTGGAGAGGTTCTGCTAACCAAATCCGACAGCTAAAGTGCACCACCCATCATACCTCATACTGGAGCTAGAATTTGCTAGAACCTATCCTGGCTGCTCCATGTTCTGCCAGGGCTCTTTTTGTTGCAGTTGTGAGAACCTGTTGCAGTACTAGAACATTCGTTAGTGGATCTGTGTATGCCTGTATAAATGAGCTTGTTGGCCAGTGTTGGTTAGGATAGTGAGAAATTCAGTACTCTTGTCTTTTTCTTGCCCAAGAGTGTAAATCAAAAAAAATTGTGATCCGGGTTTTTCACAGAAGATGTATTCAGTAAAAAGAATGATAAAGTGCCTGAAAGGTTACTTTCTGTTTACAGCCAAAGAGAAGCCGTGTGTGTCAGAAATGCTTGTTACTGACTATACATCCAGAGGCATTCATAAAGGCAAAATAATCTGCCTGTGCTAATCCTGTGGTACTGCAGTCATGCTCTGCACTGTGACCTCATGTTCAGTCACACAGTTTTCTCCATAACAAGCCTTGTCTGTACACCATGCTCTTTCAAGATAATTAATGATGTGAAAGATGAGAGAAACAGAAAGCACTTGCGCTTCCAAAGCAGTCAGAACAAATCAATACTAACTTCCACTTGTCTTGCGACTGCGAATTGTGTGTCAGAATCCGGGCTGGCAGCAAGTGGTACCCTTTGATGAATGCCACCCCCTGGTACCTTGTTTCACCTCTGCTGTGGTAATATGTAACACACATTTTTGACTGAGGAAGTTCCCCACAGTAGTTTGACTAATTTGAGAAGGGTCGTACCAAAGAGGCAAGAGAGGAGCGTTACCCTTGGTACACTGTTTGATCACATTTCCAGTACCTCTCTGCTATCACAAGCTTTTTTGGTAAGGAAGCAGTTGGATTGTATTGGCTGTAAGGCCAGAAATATCTTTCGTGTAATTACTTCCTTTTAAGAAAGTGGCTCAGTTGCTTTTCCCCTCTGCTTCCACAATATTCTTCATCTCAATCATTCATGAGTCAGAAGCCTCAACCTTGTTTATATGCAAGTCTCATTCTGGATTGCCTAGGGAACCTGTCACTTTGCCTTCTTTGGGGAAGTTGCTGTAAGCAAACTAGAAATAACCAGTAAGGACATCTAGTTTAATCCTTGTGCCACTGGAGGTAAAGCAATAAAACGTGTCTTTAATTTTTATCACTTTGCACATCAAGCAACTGGAAGAGCCTACTTTGCAAACCATTTCCTCCTTTCCCCAGAGTAAAAGCAGTATTCTCTGGCTTCCTTACTATCAGGCTGTCATTGGGATTTCATGTCTTCAAACAGTGGGTTGGAATTCTGGGTCAGAATAGGTCATATTTAGCCACCACCAAAGACCCCAGACAGTCAAAATAGCATACAAATTATTAGGGACATTTGATCTGATCCTGCCCTCTAAAATTGTCTGTGTATTTTATACTTTTTATTAGAGTAAATGCAAAGAAGTGATCAAAGGAGTGTCATCATGTGGTCAGGGATTTATGTCTGTAAATAAACTCCATAAAAATGGACTAGACTTCCTCTTCATCACTACAGCCACAATTATTTTTAGAGCTTGACCTTGGTACTGAAGGAAGGTGAAAGTCTGCACTACATCTGCAAATAGAAAGCTATTTAAGTTAAGACCTGAGTTTTTCTCTTGGAATATATATTTCATTTGTAAAAAAGTAAAGATGTGTTTATAGTGTGCTAGCTCTTCTCACTTCCATTAATATTTAACAAAAAATTCATGTAGAGTTTTTCATTAGCATATGTATGGCATATGTATGTACTGAAGATAGAAGACAATATTTTTCAACCTTGTAATAAGTCTGTAATGTGTTTTGTGCTTTAAAAGGTGTGTTGATTGGAAGATAAGAAACTGAGACACGTGTTTCTTGTTCAGCTGATATTGGATATCATACTGCACTGGTGGATCTCCAGGGCTGTCACCAGTCTTTCCTCAGTGTCTTCAATTAGCCACTTTAACATAGCACTTCAGTGGGCAGCAGAATAATCCATTAGAATTTCCAGTAGCAGCTGATAGCAAATTATGTTACCTGTGGCTTAAAAGCCTGGAATGGGCTTGGGAGTGAGGGGAAAAAGCCAGTTTGCTTTGTGCTGCAGAGACAAGACTAAAATGCTGGTTCCTTGGAACGTTGAGACAGAGAACTCTGTAAATGTTCTGTAAATGCAGATTGCATAAGTAAGCCACAGGTTGTGTAGGAGCTTTTTATTCTTAGTTAGAATCTCTGTTACAAAGTTGCATTATCCTCTTCAGAGAGATTCTTACACCCTACAAATTTTACTGATTCTATACCCGCATGTGTCAGTCATATGTTTCCATTCTTCTCTTCTTTCATTTAATTGTTTCATTCTGCTTTGAAACTCCTGGATTTTGCTGAAGTGTTTTGGTATTCACTCAGACAATGTAAGTTTTATTTTTAATCTTTTATATGTAAAGGTTTACTTTTACAGAGTAGGTGTGATTTCTGTGTTCCTATGGCCACCATTAAAAGTAAGTCATAAGCTTCATAACTTCACAGTCTGTCTTCTATGAGGGAACCCATTACTATTATTTGTTGTCAGTTAGACCCTGCATGACTTTTGGGTGTATGGGGTATGGCTGCTTGGGTACACCTTAGTGAGGTGAGGGTCACAAGGTAGATATTCTACTCAGCAATTCAGTCATACTGCCAGCATATCATGCCACCACAGCTAACTGGCTTTGGTCCCTTAAATGCTCTGTGGGCAGCCCTCTAGAATGGTTGGGTCACAGTCCCTCACTTGTGATGGTCAGTAATAGCAGATTTCCCACTTGAGTTTTCCCACATGGCTGAGTTGAAAAATACCCAGATCCTGTGGTGACAAGTCCACAGAAGTACCCAAGATTGCATCAATGTTTGTGTGCCACAGAAGCCTTGAAGCTGGGCTTGAGTCCAGATGTGCTGCTCGGCCCCACCCTTAAGGCCAGGTCATTCTCAAAGGTAGTATAGATAATAGCAAGGATAATGTTTCTTCTAAGATAATGACACAGACCAGGTTGATTGTATACAGCAAAGGCCTGTTCTGCACATGGGGTGTACCACTCCACCAGTTTGTGTTCTTTCCATCTGGCCTTCCAGCTTCATTACAGGATTAGTATCTTGCAGACAGGATGGCACAAGGATCCTGCTTAAAAAGGCTCATGATATTACTTCCTGCAAAGGGTATAAAGAGGGAGCCTATTATTAAGAGATTTTTTACTTATCTGCTGCCTCAGTGAACATAAACATAAATACATGGGAAAGAAAACTTTCATGGTGACTGATGGTAGCAAAACCAGGTTCCATCATAAAGTAAGAAAAAATAAAGGATCTTGAACAGATTGTGATTTGCTAATCCATCCATTTGCGTCAAAACAGGATTAATAATACCTGTAAAATGTTGAGTTTCCTTTTCCATTGTGGAGATTAAATGGGAAACATGCTTAGATCAAAGTTATTTTTATGCTTTTTAAACTCAGAGTTAAGGAAACAGGGGAGAGCAGTGAATCTATGCAAGATTCATTGGTCTGTGCAAGGATAATTCTTTTGAAGAGATGATACTAAGATATTTAAAGGGCACATCAAATATTCATGACTAGTTCTGTAAGCCATAGCATCCTACTGGAAATTCACCTTGATGTGACCTGGGTTGTTGCACTGGATTAAGAGGTCTTTGCCTTATGGAGTAAAAAGATGCGCAAGTGATGTTTTTAAATAACAAGATTTTTTCTCTTCCTGTTGCCTATATCCACCATAACACTGTCCCAACCTTTTGCTTGTCCCAAGCTTTTTTTTTGCTGCAAAGAAGCTGTGACTTTTGTGGGCAACTGAATTTTTTGCCATTAGTTATTTTTCCTTAATGCAAAACTCAATAAATTTCTTTACTGCCACAACCATCATTTTGCTCTGTACCTTTATTGGGCCTCTGATGTTTTTGTGCAAAACCACTCCTTTCCTCTTCCCCAGAGGGCAAAAAAACGTTTCATGTGTTATCCACAATGGAAGCAGAGTCAGCAGTATTCTTTCTTTCTCTGCGGACATCCAAAAATGAAAATGGAACCTGGTTCTCTAGGGGTTTCACTTTCCCTTCTGTGTACAAGCATTTGCAGAAAAATGTCAGATCCCTATCCAGGACTTCTCAGAGATAATTTCAGCTATAGACAATTATTCAGGGAAAGGCTCCCTGCCCTAATGGCAAGAACTGGACAAGGTAATTGGCAGTTTAGAAGGTCTTGGATGTTCTCCTGTAAATTCTGGGTGTGCTGAAGTCATTGCTTTTGCAGTGATAGCTTTGAGTGGCTTGCTCAGTTCCTTGTTTATCCAAGGGCGCACCATAAAACCCATTGGGAAGAATGCCTACTTGTCTAGTCAGATGTCACTCCTCTCTGGAGCCTTCTGCATGCCACTGTGCTTCATAGAGACTGAATGTGTCCTTCTGGTTCAGTGTCCCTCCTGTGTGTGTTTACACATGGCAAAGGTGGAGGGGGTTGGTCCCCACAAAGCCTTGGACAAAGTACTGCTCCTTCTCCTGGAGCTGCAGCACAGGTAATGCCAGAGCTGCAGGGCTGCCAGTTTGCCTCGTGTGCCAGCACAGTTCAGCTGAAGTGTCATCATCACCTGGGGACTGTCACCAGCCCTTGCACCTCTGCTCTAATCCACTCACGGTCACAGGTAATGAGTCATGCCTCCTGCAAGATGTCTGAGAGGCACTTGTGTGGATTTTTATTCCCCTCCCTAAGCAGGAATATCTGCTATCCAAATGTCATGTGTCAGGTGTAACTTTACACCTCTGAATTGAGAATTTTGCTTACTATTGTGTAGTCAGTAGACTCTCTCTTGGATGTTCTCAAGATCAGAGGCCAACCCTGCTGGAGGCTAAATACTAGGCTTCTGCTCCTGATGCAAAGAATGCTTGTGATGTTTTGACATCCTGTAATCCCTTTGTTCATCTGTATAATGTCGAGACAACAGCTCTGCATTGCAGAAAAATTCAGTCAAAAGAGGCTCATGTTTAGAAATGCAGCTGACACCAATTTTATAAAAACTGCTTGAAAACTGAGTTTATGAGTTTATGCAAGAGATTCGTGTTTGCATAACAAATACCATTCATTTCTAATAGCTACCTTGACTAACTATTCAAACTGTTGTCTTTTTGGGGATGGCATACAGGATCTGCTTCAGAGTCAATAACTGGATTCTAACAAGGGATACCGTATCCAACCTCTTAATTACTTCTCAACAATACATTTCTCTGATGGCAGTTCCTCTGAAAGAGCTCTTTTGTAGTAACTCCTCTTCTGTGATGAGGATTAACTATTCACAAATGGTAGAAATAAAATACCGCACTTAGATATACTGCTTATACAAATAGGTATAACAAGTAAAATGTCTCCATCTGCTTTCTTAGAAACATTTGAGTATCTGTCTTGAGATCATTCCAAAAGGCCAGCTAGCTCAGGTGCCACATGGATTGCTTTGCCTTGAGTAACTCTTCAGCCTCCAGTTATTTGTGTCTGAAGGACTGTGTTTAGAAGTGATGATATTTAGCAACCCTCAACATACTTCTTTTCCATGAACTTGTTTGGTCCTTCTGAACTCATCTCAACTGCTGACCGGGATTTCCACAGCATGTTACATGAAGAACCACACCATCTTGTTTCACCCTGCTTTTATCCTGCTACTTCTAAGTTTTCTGTGATGCCCCTTAATCATTGTATTGGAGGGGACAGGGAACAGCTGATTCCTAGGCACTTCATCTTTGCCAATCCTGACTTTATAGACCTGTGTCATACTGCTGTCTCCATCATCTCTTTTTCCAATCAGAGGAGCCTCAGTTTTCTAATCCCTTCTTCTGAACTGGTATTTGAACCTTTGAATAGCCTGAACATTTTCTAATTCTATTCCATCTGTTTTGAGAGAGGGGAAGTGGAATTGAATATGCCGTTCAAAATGTAGGTGATCAGTGGATTTATAGTCATGTTTATACAGTGGTTGCTTTTCAAAAGGAGTTAAACAAAAAGAATCTGTTTTCAAGATCCAGGTAAATGTTGTGCCATCCTAAACATAATAATCTTCTGAGATGAGATTAATACCAGGGAAATAAATTCTTATCTCCTACCAAAAAGCCATAGAGAGTCTACTGTAGAATTTAGCTATTTTGGGAGCATGGAAATGCACCAGTATTAAATCATTGTTGCCTAAGGTTTTAATGTGCTACCCGCTTGTGGTTGAAACTTGAAGTTTCATTTCAGCAAGCAGAATGTTTCTGCAGTATATGGGAATGTACTTTCTGTGCATATTAAACCCCTCTTAGGTATATAAATGTGTGGATCATTGAACCCAACAAAATATCAGCATGAAAAAATAAATGAAAATTGCTGACCTATGTTCTCTCTTGGAAGTCTTTAGTTAAAAGTGGCAGTGCTTTCCTCATTATTTGTAGAGGGGATGTTTTGGAGCTTTATTATCTGTATGCTCTGTGCAGATGGTAAGAGCCATGTTAGAATGCATTTGTTTGCTTCACAAGTTCAGAAAAGAGTTCCCTCAGTTTGTATTTTTTTCATGTGTTGTGCTATCTGTCTTAGAGTTTGCAGTTGGTGTTGGAGTTATGTACATGGCCTTAGAGTTTCAATTGTTTCACCTAACTTAGGGACCATAACTTAGGGAATTTGAAAATCTCATGAAACTGAGACAGCAGTGACCTGTCTATGGCATAAAGCTGCCAATCTTCTTCTAACTTACTCCTGACACTTCCATCCAACCAGTGTGCAAAGAAACCTCACAACCTATGATTAAGATAGTATCCACCCAGCGGCATTTCTGTCTGAGAAGCAAAGCTAAAACTGTGTGTGATTCAGGAACAAAATTCTGCCTGTTACAGCAGTTATCTCAGCAGCCTGTGGGCATATATGTACTCAGAGTTATGGGCTTTCAGCAACATGATCCCTCTTGTATTTGGTGAAATTTACTGAGCTGTCATGGTAATATTAGTGTGGCAGGAAGAAATGCACGAAGGAGAAGAAGAGGGATGATGAAAATCCACGAGAAGAATCTGTCTTAGGAAAATATTTCAGGACAGGTGTCTTGAGAATCTCAGGCTTTATAAACTTTTGTAAGTTCGGGGGTTTCTTTATTTGTTTTTAATCCTACTCCAGAAGCAAAATTCCTGAGGTGGTATTTTCTGTGGGATTCCTGCTTTCCTTACTGTTTGTTTGGTGGTAAGCAGTAACACAGTTCTGACTTCAGCAGAGGGAGAGGACCAGAGGCTGTACACCAGCTTGTTCTGATTTTCTGTGCCAGTGCTGGCTATACAGTGTGCTACCTTTTCCCCACTTGATGGGAGAAACCCAAGCAACTCTAAGCATATTTCTTTTCCCTGAGGACAGGTTTGCTCAACTGTTCTACCTATTCCCAGAAATTATAATAGTTGACTGAAGTGCTAAAATGGGAAATGTAATATGTGTAGAGATATTTGGTCCAAGATAAGAAAATGAGTGGCATTTTGTACATGCAGCCTCTTTTTTGGCCCTCAGGTCTCAGAATCCTGCTTCTGGTTTGAGGCTTGCCATAGAGGGCATAGGCTGTCACACTGCTGTAGTGGGAGGGTGGTGGCGACCATAGTAAGATGTAATACAGTAAATACAGAGAACTATCATTGCACATGCACTTCTTTTTACATACAAACACTGTTACGAAGTGAAGGTATTTAAATTAGAGACTTGTTTTTGTTTTGGTCCCTAAACATATTTTCTAAACTGGCAACAGTGAAGGAACCCCTCTGCACATCTCTCAGTGCTGCTTAGTGTTGGGTTTCTTTTAAAGTAGACTTGGAAGAAGTTTGGCTTATGGTACAAATAGGTTGCATCATATCCCATGTCAGAAAAGAGACACGACGGAACAAAAAGACCTCAACAGATACAAGTGGGTCTTTTTTCAGTATTTTGAAGGTGGCTATAGAGTCAGAACTCTCCTTCTATGAGATCTTCTAATATGCTTTTTTCGTGAATGAAGGGGGTTTGTGTCTTAAATCAGATCTGCATTATTGGTTTTGAATCACATTCGTAAATTGTATGCATACTTGACAGGCAGTCCCTGGCCATCATCCCAAAGGGGGTTATGTTGAAGGAGAGCAATGCAAACAAAAATACAGAGGTTGTACCTATGTGGAAAGGTATGTAGGAGTGATAATAGAAAAACAAGCTGAATAAGAAAATGACACTCTGAAAGGTGAACATGCTTCAGTACTTCTAAATTCTTATTTATTGTTAGACTGGTAGGTGTTTTGAATGTCTTGTGGAACAGTGACTGCAAACCATTTGGATGAATGATCCTTGTGGGAAGCAGATATAGATTACTTCTTGGATTAGATAGTAGACATATAGTGAAAAAAGAGTTAAAATTAGGAAGACTCTACCAAGTACACAAGGAACTACAAATGACTATTCTTTTTGATGTGCCATGAGAGTAATGCAGTGAATTCACACTAACCCATGTTATGGTGCCCTGGGGATACAGACAAGAATTTGGTGGTGTGAATGTCAGGTTGTGAAGTCAGTTGGCAACATGTAGTAGCTTTAAGCTGTCCTAAATCACATTGACTTACATCTTCAACACACATTAATTTTAAGAGCAGTGTGTCTCATTGTATTGCTATGTTTAAGCTTGTAGATTTGCCTTTTTTTTTTTTTTTTCTGAAAAGTTCCTTTATCCTGTAACATTCAGTATGCTTGCACGATAGTAAGGTCGTAAGTCAGCAGGACTTCTTTATAGGGATTCTTGTCCTGGTCACAGGTTGTGCACTGACACTTAGGTATATGCTTAGCTCCTTTGTTTCCTTAGAAATGTATGTTAACAGCCTCTGCTCAATTCTTTTGGCTCTACAAGGGACAAGGTATAAAAAGGGACCATGGTATAAAATCAGAAGAACATGGTCTTAATACATTATTCTTCATAGTATGTCCAAATTCAAATGCTGCTTGTAGGAACTACAGGGAGAATACTGAGTTAAGTGTATTTCTTTTCTTCTGCTTTCTGCTGAAATTACTCACTGACCTGTGAGCAGCATTTGCTTTCTTGAGAAGTCAGGTTGTTGACATTCCTGGTGTGTCTCTGCATCCAACAAAACAATATATCAGCAACCATTTTGTATTTCGGTGGCTTGAACAACACTGAAACTATTATGTGCTTTAATGCAATACGAATTGACTGAGGTGCACAGATTTTGTAGGCTTCTGCAGAAATTGTTTGATTTTTTAATGGATTGAGCTTCAAATACCGGTTTGGGTTTCTATTTTTTCATTCAGTATGTAACAATAGAATTAAAAACTCCCTTGACTTAGCAATACGAGATCATCTTTCTCTAAGATTTTGGCAGGTTCTGCATTTTTATAATAGTATAATTCCTTATGAGTGGTGTAATTTAGACATGTTCATTTTGGTGGTAAGCTTCAGAGTAGTTTATCTCTTTCCCTTTCACAAATACATTAGAGATAAATTAAAACTTCTAACAACTTACATTTAAAACAAGAAATCTTTGCCAGGACTGGTTTTGTGCAGTCCTTGGTAAAGGCACCTCAGGCGTGAAAAGATGCTCATTTTCAGTATCTGAACAAATACAGCACCAGCACAACTTAAAAAGTGCTCTTAAAAAGATACTGCATTCTTTTCGTGGTGGTGATTAATACATGAGTAGTAGGTGATTGATCCACACATGGTATCCTGACTAGCAGTCCCAAGATGGACAGAGGTGATGCAACCTGTTACATAACTTGATATAAAGAAAAGAAAGAATTCAGCAGGTGGCACACAGAAATTGCTAAGAAAATGTTGGAGATATCTTCAGTCAAGAGTAACACCATTCATTTCACTGAGTCAGTGATCTGACTGACTGGCGTTGAAGAAAGCAGAGTTGTGGTTCAGTGTCCTTCAGACACTTCTCACTGAAAATGTGGATTTTGGCTGCTGCCTTTTCTCAGTTAAAAGTCGTAATGTTGCCATGGTCTACAAGGAGAGATATGAGAAGCGTAGATTGTATTTTTAAGAAAACAAAGCGGGTTTATGTCAGTGTTATTTCTACAGTAGTAATCCTATTAGTATTTTTATTTTTCAAATAATACTATTTTTAATAAGTGATTTTATAATTTTTTAAGGACCATCTTTCCATATTCAGTCACGTATCATGTTGTATATGTATGTATTGTCACATTTTTCTAGCCTGTTTTTTCATTCATATGCACAAACATACACACACGTGCATACAGTCTCTGTATTGGGTGGAGCTGGTAGTGCCAACTTAAGTCTTTTTAGCAGGAGATATCTAGAAATGTTGGGCTGTACAGAACTCTTCCATGAAAGACTTGAAACATTCAGGCCATTTCCATGCAAGTATCAGTTTCATACTGAAACTGTTTTTCAAGATGAGAAGAAGAGTTTGTTTTCCAAAGAACAAGGTTAAGAGAAAATAAAATGCTCTGTCTGAATTTTAAAAATTAGCGTGGAGAAGCTGTAGTGCGCATTCTGAGCCTTAGGAGTGTGTAGGGTGTGGAAGGAAAGAGAACAAGAAGGTTGTTTGGTATGAGGGAAATGCTTTTGCTGACTCTGTGGGGAACTGACAGTTTCTGGCTTAAGTTTTAAAACTTTAGGAAAGTGTTTGCAGGGGTTTGACAAAGACTTGTTAGAGATTTACCAGTTAAATTGTCAGAGGATTATGCCAGTTCTGTGCGTATAAGGTCTGTAGAGCTGTACCATAAAGCTGAGAGGGTTTTTTCTCTGTTGTGTTACACAGAGCTTGTTATGACACCAGGTGTTCAAAGTGTAAAGACTGATGAGCCTCAGGTTCTTAGATGCTGTAAACTGGCACTGGCAGAAAGAAGGAGAGGCAAGAGGATGGGGCAGAGAGAATGGTTCTACCTGTCAAGGAAGAGTAAGACCAGCTGAGGAGCTTACTTGGCTCCAGCTTAAGGAAATATAGCTATAGGTTCTGTGGTGCCTGGTGGCTGAGATTGGCCAGTCCTCTGTTGCCAGCAAGTGTCCATGAAACGCTGAAGTCTTAGCCACCCTAGCTGTAAACATGCATAAAAGACTCTCCTTGCATCCCCTTCTCCTTTCAGTGTGTGTTTGCCAGCTTCTGCATGAAATGAAGTGGGGATCCTGCTTTTGCAAATAACATTCTTACATTCTGCCCAACTTTGACTAATAGCAGGAGGCCCAGTCTATGCCAAAGATCCAGCAGGGTGAGAGAGAGCAAGAGGCTTCCTGTGGAAGAACTGAATTTATGATGTTCTAACTCAAGACTTAATGGCAATGCCTGTGTGTGAGAGGATCCAGTTGTGGTTGTTTCAGATAAACTTAACTGCTCTTTCTTACAGTGTGAGTGCTGGTCTTTGCAGTACTAGTTCAGCTGCTGTGTGGTCTGTCTGCAGATAAAAATTAGTGGATACATATGCTGTGGCACATGTGCATGTACACATAAATATATCTGTTCCCGTGACTGTGCTTAGATAAAAGGTTATGTTTGACTGCAACTATGAATAAGACTATTCAAAGTGAAAAGATGGAAATTTTTTATTTTTGTACGGTTTTTTACTCCCAAACAGGTTTACAAACTGAGTCTGCTAGAGTGATTCTAAGATAGGTTGAAGTTCATGCTTCTGACATGCAGCAATCTTAGGAAAACCATGCTGGTAACTGCAGTATTGCTGGAATGTTTCTCTTCAGTTGTCCTTCTTCACCCCACCCATCACACTATTCAAAAAGCAGTAGTAAGTTGGCAGGTTGATACGAAAAGAGGAGAGCACCACCAGTTTTTGTGGAAGAATTGTGTCTCGCATATGGTGAAGACTGTCATCATCTTTGGAGCTAAGGGGGCTGGAGTCTGTGGAGGGGAATGTAGTGAAATAGAGGATGTGATTATCAGGAAGCAGCAGCAGGGCTGTGCAGGCAGGAGGGGGGAGTATGAAAGGGTTAGAAGAAGGGAAGCCACTGAAGGTTCAAAGGAAGGGTGTCAGACAGAGGAATATCTTCTAGGAGAATAGACATAACTTCAAACAGGCCGTAAGTGAGGCGGGGTAACTAAGAAGTTTCAATAATCAAAGTGGTTCAGCCTGGCCTGATAATTCTGACAGAGGTGAAAAGTTTGTCTTCAGAAGTATTTGAGGGAGAGGGTAGGGATTTTTGGAGGGTTTTGCTTGCTTTTATTAAGTAAGCAAGATCCTGAAGAGAAATGTTTGACATCTGAAGGGGGAGAAATTTCAGGAAGGCTTCACTAGATGCCAGTGACTCAAAAAAATGGAGACATAGTTACACCTTCACCTAGTGTACCTCACCTGTGCCTTTTTGGATCGGTGGTTGCAGTTATTTGCATGAATTCAATAACTGAATCACCCATAATACTGAATTGAAGGGGACTGTTGTAAAGCCCAGGACAAATGGACGTAGCAGAAGACATGCAGATCTATTCAAATAATAAGCTTCCTCATCTTGTGAGAAATTAACTCCAAAACCTCAGCAGATAAACTGTTGGATTTTACAGAAGAGTTTTTATTGCCATCTACTGGCTTAAATAGGCAGCTTGCTCGACTGCATCGCCCTTTCTAAGAACCGTTTGGAAAATGTTTGCTTACTGAGAAAATATTTTGAAGAGATTGTTTCAGAATATTCCTTAGGCAAGCTTATCTTTGGCATGATATCAGACGAGTCTGTTTGCAGTTAGCTGTGTTGTCGTGCCAAGCTTTATGAAAGGGGGTTCATTTAAACATCTGGAACCTGACGCACCCATAAATGCACTCCAGCACATGCTTCACTTTGCAGGAAATCAGCTCTAGGAACACACAGAGGATTTTGTGCGTGTGGTGTGCAGCAGGTTGCGTGTGCGTGTGCTTCGAAAACTGGAGTTGTCAATGTTTCTTTCTGCTTTCAACTTCCAAAGTACATAACATTGAGTGGGGTTTGAAGAAAAACTTTCTCCTAATTAGTTCTTCAGATTTTTCAATTACTCCAAAGCCCCCCCAAAAAATCAGCTGAGAGCTTGAAACTTGGAGCCTTGATTAAGTCTGAATCAAGTCATTGATAAGGTGAGATTAGCTTTTTTTATAAATAAGTTATGAAAGTAAAAGGCCAAATTCTATGTCTTTCTCAGGCAAGATACCCTTTGAATAAGATCTTTACGATAATTTCTTTGAATTCCAAAGCCTTTTGTGTATTTTTCTATGTTCAGTATGAAATTCCTAAGAGATTTTCAGGTTTTTTCTGGAGGCACCAGTACTGGCTGACAAGTCATTGCCAGGCTGCTGTATAACTCAGAACTGCAGAGTGTTTATCTTTCATCAGATGAACTAGGTGTTTGTACAAGCACTCCCAGATTTGGGGAGCTCAGAATGAGAAAGGTCAACAGTGACATTAATCAAATTATTTAAAATCCTGCATCCATTTTGGCTGGAAGAAATGGAAATACGACCTGGCAGTGGTAGCCATTTCAGTCTGTACACTGGTGTCTACAGCCTTGCAGTCACAAGTACACAAAAAGTTCCTCACACAATGATTAAAGAAATAGCAATAAAAAGTAGTAGCAGCATCAGAAGTCTATTTTTTAACTAGATTTATTGATTTGGAATTTTAAACTGTCTATTATATACTGCAGTAAGGTGACAGAATTGTGGAGAGTTTCTTTTTCTTTTCCCTGGCGCTCTCGTGTTCATTCCTGAGACTACCATAGCCTGACCATCCTCTCAGTGGCCATTGTTTGCAGATCTGAACCAAAGCCTTTGTACTCATTGTCACTTTCTCTTCCTGTGTCTTGTCTTTGTTCTTTTCTCACAGCTACAAGCCCCCAGTGTGAAAGGCTTTGATTTTGCTAAGCAGCATCTGGGCCAGCACAATAAAGATGATGTCCTGATTATCCATGAGCCAGCTCCTTTACCAGGACCTATTAAGGATACTACCCCATCTGAAAACGGAGATGTGCCCAGCCCCAAATCCAAGACTTCCACAAAGCCTTCAAAGACTGTTCGACACAGAGGGAGGTCAGTTCACAGAGATAAAAACAAATTGTAGTAGACAATAGTTTATTAAGGGGTAGCAATTGCTGTATTTTTAGGGCAATTTCAGTGGAAAGGAGTGTTCCAGAGCTCCAGAACTCGCATTTTCTAGTGAGTCAGCACTGTTACAGCTCACTACTCATTAGTACAAGGTTGTGAGAATTTAGTGTTCATTTTTCTTTTAAAAGGAGCATACCCAGTTAAGAGGGATATTTCAGACACTGCTGAGCTGACTAGAGTCAAGTCATTGTTTGTTCACTGGAAACACCAAGTCTGTGTTTTCCAATGCAGTCTCTTTGTGATCTCTAGCTACTAAGCCAACAGGTGGTTAAAAACAGATGAAAGCCACTGACAAAGAGTAATGTGTTTCAATCACATTAATAGTGATCAATACATGTACAAAGAGTCAGGATTTCAAAACAAAGCCATATCTCCAAAATTCGGGGAAGATGCAGAAATGTTATTTATGATTATCTGGGGGGGGGGGGTCTCACAGCAAATGAGCCTTATTCAGAAAAAGGAATGGTAATTCACAGCTGTGCAAATGGAGAAGAGTCTGTCAACCATGAGCAGAATTTTCGTAACCTTTTCCAATAATCACATGATGTGACTGTCCCTTGCTGGATAAAATTGTGTTTGTAGGATACATGATGTCACAAAGCTGTGCCTTAGAAATGGATCTGTACACCAAAAAATGCCAAAGGTAACACATGGGAAAAAAATGCAACTCTGAGAAGACCCCCTCTGAACTACACTTTGCAGTAGTTCTTCCTCTCCCTCACTCTCACACTTCTTTGTCTGCAGCTCTGCATCCCCTGTGCTTATATCTATGTGATG
>WAAE01008758.1:0-32508 GCA_013400495.1 Nicator chloris | reverse complement strand
TGCCTGCTCCCAGCATCAATCCCATGTCCAGGGAACATCCCAGGCCAGGGCAGAGCTTTAGAGGGCTCAACATTCCCCAAAACCTGGAAAAGCTCATGGAAAAGGGAGCACAGATCAGTCTAGCAGCTCAGTAACAGAGGAAAATGACCAATTTTTAATGCTTGAAAAAGCCAAAAAGATTCATTTTAAAGGGATTTTTGGTTGTTTTTTTGTTTGTTTGTTTTGTTTTCCCAAAATCTGAAAGGAAAACTTGGGAGTAAAGGAACAGGATCATGGAGCAGCTCTGAACTCCCACACAAACAGAGGCTGCTGTGTTATTCATTTATTTATTCAATTCTTTCTTTATTCATTCCAAATGTTCCAGCAAAAACAACCTCTGCTTCCAAAACCCATTTCAGGGACATAAAATCTTCGATAAAGAAGATTTCATCATTATTAAGAGTATTTAATTAGAAGGGTTCTGGATGGGCAGTTTTATATCCCAACATGCAGCAGCTCAAAGTTGTGCCCTGCCCTTTTCTCCATCCTTCACAATTCCCTAAGTTTGGAGGTGAACAGGAATTTTAAAAATCCTCCAGTGAAATGAATCTGACACAGTTTTTATTCTCTTTAATCCTGTTAAGAAATGTGACCATTTTTCTCTCCCCTAAAATTAATGATACAGCTGCAAACAGGTTAAATCCGAGTTGGATTGAAGGGAAGATTAATTTGCACCAATTTTCATGGATAAGCTGTATAAAATATGGGAGAAAAGGAAATCAGGAGATGTGCTCATTAATCACTGGGGAAAGGAGTGGCAGGAATTTATCCCTCTTAAATTCCAAGGAATTTTAGGTGGATACTGACAGTTCCTCCTACACTCAGTAGCAGTTTCCTCCTCTGAGGCAAAGAGAAATAAAAATAAACAGAAAGAAAAATAGAAATAAAATATTAATAGAAAGGAAATAGAAATGAAATATGAATAGAACAAAAATAGAAGTAAAATATTAATAGAAAGAAAATCTAAAGAAAAATAAAGATGAAATAGAAAATAGAAACAGAAAATAGAAATAGAAAATAGAAATAGAAAGAAAATACAAAAAGAAATAAACAGAAATAGAAATAAACAGAAATAGATAGAATAGAAATAAAAAATAGAAATAAAAATAAATAGAAATAAAATTTTCTTGGAAAAGTTTGAGAAATTCAGGAAGTTTTGAGGTGTTTTTCACAACCAAAATTCTGGTTTTTACACCTTCTTACCTGGTCCTAGCTTGGAAATTGCATATAAAAGGTCATAGTTAATGACTGGAGTGGCATCCTCCACTTGTTTCCAATCCACAGGAGGAGAGGCAGGAGGGGAGATCAGGAACTGCTTGTCTGGATTTGGGGGGGCCAGGTGGGAGCTCCCGATGTGCAAAGTCTGGAAGAGAAATCAGATAAAGCCAAGGTGTCCCTGAATCCCAGAATCCCTGGATCCCAGAATGCCTGGATCCCTGGATGCCTGTGATCCCAGAATGCCTGAATCCCTGGATGCTTGTGATCCCTGGATGCCTGGATCCCAGAATGTCTGTGATCCCTGAGTGCCTGAATGTCTCTGATCCCTGGATGCCTGTGATCCCTGGATCCAGGAATGCCTGTGATCCCTGGATGCCTGGATGTCTGGGATCCCTGAAGGCCTGAATCCCTGGATCCCTCAATGCCTGTGATCCCTGAATGCCTCAATCCCTCAATCCCTGGATGCCTGAATCCCTCAATCCCTGGATGCCTGAATCCCTCAATCCCTGGATCCCTGAATCCCTGAATGCCTCAATCCTGGAATCCAGGGATTCCTGAATGCCTGTGATCCCTGGATCCCTGGATGCCTGAATCCCTCAATCCCTGAATGTCTGATCCCTGCATCCCGGGCTCAGAGCCATGGGAAGGGGGCAGGGATGTCGTGCCCTGCCCGGCACTCAGGGTGGCAGCACCAGCCAGGACACGGCTCCAAGGGAAATTCCAAGGGATGTTCTTCCCTTGAAGTCCAACATCTGCCCTTCCAAACGGCCAGCAGGAGGAGGCTCTGAGGCCTAATGACAACTGGTGCTGGGAATCAGCCCCAAAAGTGAGAGTGGAGGGGATTCCAGCAGGGATAAAAGTAACCTGCATCATGGGGGGTGTCCAACACTCCTGGATTTGTTTTCCCACTCCATTTTCAGAGGGAAAAGCAGCTGGAAAAGCAGCCTGACTGTCAGAGCCTGAGTTTCTGCAGGAGCAGAGGGCTCCAGAGCTGCTCTGGGGGAGATCCCAAAGACTGGGATGGGCAGGGAGAGCCTGCAATGTGCAGCTCCAGAGCCTGCAATGTGCAGCCTGCAATGTGCAGCTCCAGAGCCTGCAATGTGCAGCTCCAGAGCCTGCAATGTGCAGCTCCAGAGCCTGCAATGTGCAGCCTGGAATGTGCAGTTCCAGCCTGGAATGTGCAGCTCCACACCTTGGATCCCCCAGGGAGTCCTTGGGTGCTGGCAGAGCCCACCTGGCCTCCCCCAGCCCTTTAAATTCTTGGAATGTGCTCATTCCCATCCCAGGTTATCCAATAAATGGGAAACACCAACAGCCTCCAAATCTGTGGAGCTCTGGAACAACCTTGGATTCTCTCATTAAATTGACAAAAAATGACCAGGAGGAATTCTGGGATGCTGAGATAATAAATACTTGAAACCATTCCCAGATTTCCAGAAAACTTGGGAGAAACTCTAGAAAAGAAAGCAAATTACTTTAGAAGACCAAGAGGAAACATGCACAAAACCTAGTGTAAGATAAAGGGTCAAATTCCCACCATCTTTCCAACTCTGTTATCCCAAAGTTTTCCAAACACCCATCAGCTGGAGGATTTATGGGAGTCAGAACAAGGAAATCTTTAACCCTCTCAAGGATAATCCCAAAAAGCTTTTTTACCTGAGCAAAATAGAGTCTGAGCTCTTTTCCAAGGAATTCTGTCTTGTCCAGCTGGATCCTGGCATCTGCTGCAGACAAAGGGTTGCTGAAGTTTATTCTCACTCTTTTGAAGCTCTTAAAATACTGAAAGGTGAGGTCCCTGTCGTAGGGTCGGAACAGGGATTCAAATTTGGCCTGGAGAGAAAGGAGCAGAGGAGAAAATCAGTTATTAAACACTAATAAAGAGATTAATTCGAAGTGAAAAGTTACTACTAAGGGCAAACTACCACTCCTGAATCTTGATTATTGTAACAGCTTCATTTATTTTCCTTTTTCTTCCTGGAATGAAGTTTTCTACCTTAGCACTTATTTCTCCATATCATCAGAACAGACTGTTATCACTAATAAGTGATATTATCACTTATTAGATTATTATCAGGAAGAAATGCTGGACAAGACACCCCAACTGAGCAACAGTAAGATACTGAAAATAAATGTTTCTTAGAAAATTAATACCCAAAAACCTTGAAAAAAAGCATGCCAAGCCTTTGCCCAAATATGCAAATGTCAAGGGAACCAACACAAGTTTTAAGAGAGAAAAATGAAAATAATCCTGATTTTCAAGCTAAATGTGATTTTCTTCTGTGACTCAGCACACAGGATGAAGTCCATGAACATCTCCTGCTTTCCTGCTATTTTAATTTAATTTATGGAAAGTGCTTCCACTCTCCCTGCAGGATTCCAGGCCAAAGGAGAGACACAAGAGGAGGCTCTGGAGCTGACAGGTCCTTCCCAAGTGTTTGATTCCAACAGGTTCAGGATGCCAATGTGAGGAATTTCCAGATATTTTCTCTCCCTAAAAGCTTCCTTGAAACTCAGGATAAAGCCACAATAAACATTACTTCTTTGAGAGCTTTTTACTACAATATTTTGAATTAGTGGGGGAAAAAACCCAGGGAAATTACGTAAGAAGGCAGAAATTAATTCAGAATTTCATTTTCCTCCCTGAGAAGCTCCGCTTCACACACTCACCACAGCTGGGTATAAAATCATTATATTTTAAAGAGATTTTAAAATCAGAGCTGTTCTGCTGCTCCAGCTTCTTTAAAATGAGTTTTGAAACAGGAGCAGGACCCTCCCCACACTGAGCTGGTACTTGGGAGCCTCAAAGCTGAGCTGGAACCATGGAAAATACACCCCAAAATTGCAATTCCAAGTTCCCATTCTGTATTTAAACCCAGAGAGTTCTGTTTGGTTTTGTTGGGTTTTTTTTTAATATTTATTTATCTGTTTAAATATGTGATTATAGAGGTCAGAAATGTCACTTCAGCACTCTGACACTAAAAAGAAAAAATGATATTTTTATCCTTAAGGTATCTTAGCAGTAACAACCCACTCCGTATTCAAACCCAGAGAGATCTGGGTTTTGGGTTTGGGGTTTTTTTTAATATTTGTTTGTTTAAATATGTGATTATAGAGGTCAGAAATGTCACTTCAGCACTCTGACACTAAAAAGAAAAAATGGTATTTTTATCCTTAAGGTATCTTAGCAGTAACAACCCACTCCGTATTCAAACCCAGAGAGATCTGGGTTTTGGGTTTGGGGTTTTTTTTAATATTTGTTTGTTTAAATATGTGATTATAGAGGTCAGAAATGTCACTTCAGCACTCTGACACTAAAAAGAAAAAATGGTATTTTTATCCTTAAGGTATCTTAGCAGTAACAACTCACTCTATCAGGACTGATAAATCTTTTATGTTGTTTTATATTTAAATTATTTATTATTTAGTTTATATTGCCAATCAGCTAAATACAGACCCAAGAGGATTTCTTATAGTTTCACCAGGAAAAAAAAAATCCCAGGAGGAGTATCAAAGGGATTGCAAATTAGTGGATCTTGCTACCCAAATTAGAATTAAATATTCGCTGAAAATTCAGAATATACCACACAGTCAAAGAAGTCTGGAGGGAAAATTTGAGATCATTCTCCTAACTACACACAGCTAAAACTGAATAATTCCCACAGTTGGAATCACTCCCATCAGAGCAGCCTGGTACAAACTCCCAAGCTCCAAGACTTTTATGGCAAACTGGAATTTCCTTCCAAGTCTAAACCCCGTTTGAAGCAGCACCTGCAAAGGGGAGCTCCCAGAATAACCCCACCAAACCTACCCGTGCTTCTGGCTGGGTGAAGACGTCCCCATCTGCCAGGCAGGCGATGAGCGAGCTGAAACTGTAATGGAAATTACGGAAATGCATCTCGGGGCTGGGCCCCAGCGCTTCCCGCAGAAACCCCGGGATTTTCGGCTGCCCTGCCTGCTGCAGACAGCGTTTATAAGGCAAAGCCAGGCCGGCCCCTGGGGAAAAAAAAAGCTCTCAGAGCATCCTGTGTGTGACAGCGAATTCCTGAGCAGAATCCCGCACGCTCCGAGGGAGCCGGGAACAAAATGTAAGCGGGACTGGAAAGAGGTGACGTCAGCAATTAGTCAGCTTCCCTCTGCTAATTAGCAGGAGCATGGAAAATGCAGCTGAGCTGAGCGGGGCAGGTGCTGGCCAGGCTCTTGCAGCATAGTTTCCACTGGCAGTAATTCCATGCAGCTCCCACTCCGAGCTGCCGCGGATGGAAAATGTTCGTGCCCCGGCAGAAGGCTCCGGGAGAGGGCTGGAATGAAGGCGGCAGGAAAATTGCCTCATTCCTGAGGCTTTGCCCGTGGAAAACAAAGCCCTCAGCCCGGCAGCTCGGGTTTTGTTCCACGGGTTGGAATCTAGAGATGGATTTGGGAAAATGCTTTTCCTCTCGTCACAAGGAGGATTCCTTTGGAAGCTTCTTCTAAGCAGCTCCGTGGATTAATTACTGTTCTCGCCTTATTAGAAACTCTTTCCCAGCCTCGTAAAGCAGGCAGGGTTTTGTCAGGGGTTGGTTTGGGGCTTCTTTTTCCTAGCAGGAGCTTTTCCCTACCTCAGCAATCTGCTGGCACGGTTTTACCAGGACCTGAGAGCAGGGAGCAGGTGTGGAACCTGAATTCTGACATTTTCTGGGCTACCTGGATCGCAGTTTCAAAGCATTTCCCAAAAAGCAGCACAGAACACAGGTTTTTGTGGTCTTTTCTTGTGGATTTTTTTTTGTGGGGGTGTGGGAGTTTTTTGGGTTTGTGGGGATTTTTTTTAAAATCAAGAACCATTAAAAAACTCATCACCATTTCAAGTAATTAATGAAGTTTAAACTGAAGCTTTCACAAGCTGTTTGGAACTCTCCCATGCACATTCAGCTCCACAATTATAATGTAGTCAAAATCTTGAGTGCCTTTAGTTCATTGTGTTTTAACACAGGGCTGTGACAGAAGCACCAAGTTTTAAGGAATACCTGCACACAATGCACAAAGCTAAGTTTAAAATGTGATTTCATCAACATTTAACTACATAAAACTTTTCACATGAAGACTGTTCTCCATTTTTAGGGGGTCTGTTTGCTAAATCCCCATTTAAAGTCAAACTCTCTGCTGTTCTTAGGTTACCTCAGAGTAAAAGTTACCAAAGCATGAAAAGAACACTTACTACAATTTCTTAGAACCTTTTCTTGCAAGCCCTCACTTAAAAATCCCTGGATCACTGAAGTTGGAAAAGCACCTCAAGACTATCAAGTCCAACCTGTGAGCGAATCATCATCCCCTGTCCCCAGCCCAGAGCACTCCATGCCACCTCCAGATATTCCCTGGACACCTGCAGGGATGGGCACTGCCAACCTCCCTGGGCAGCCCCTGCCAAGGCCTGAGCACCCTTTCTGGGAAGAACGGCCTGAATTCCATCAGTGAGGATGGGCTGAGAGACCTGCAGTGGGCACACACAGAAATTCAGGATTCACAACCAGCCCTGACACCCCTGAGCCCAGAAAACCACACCGAGCACATCCTAATCCTGTCCCTGACCTGGAATTTGCTGTCAGGCATCCTCAAGGCTTCGGATGTGGAAGGAGCAGGTGTGACTCCATAAAGCAGAGGTCGGGATGCTCACCTGGAAAGAATGGCCATGAATCACCTGAGCACAAAGGCAAACAGGCTGCCCACATGGAGGGAACACTGCAGCTCCTGATAAGAAAGCAGAGCAGGTTCCTGCTCTGAGCTGGCACAGCCTCGGGTCACTGCAGCACCTCTGGGGGACGTTTCTGTCCCTGGAGCTCATGAAGAGCAAAACAGTAAAAATGTCTCTGATTTCCATCCTCAAGGCCACCTGCACATTGCTGAGAGCCAGGGAAAATCACTTCAGAAGAATAAATTTGAAGGAAGTCAAAGATTCTTTTGACAACACAGAACTTTCAAACACAACTTTGTCATCTAATCCAGGACTAGAGCCTGGCTATGAACAAAACAGGTGGGTCTGAGAAATTTAACACCTCACAAAAGAATTTTTTCACAGTGTTCTCCAGATTTGAAAGAAACATTTCAGTCCTACTGATGCACACAATGTTTTTAACTTGCCTTTCTAAAACCCTAAAGAAACCACTCCTAGTATGCTCCATTTTGTCACTATGACCATGATATTTGACATGGTTGTGTCCCAAATCATGGAATCACAAACAGGTTTGCGCTGGAAGGGACCTAAAGCCCACCCAGCCCCAGCCCTGCCATGGCAGGGACACCTCCCACTGCCCCAGGCTGCTCCCAGCCCCAGTGGCCAACCTGGCCTTGGGCACTGCCAGGGATCCAGGGGCAGCCACAGCTGCTCTGGGCACCCTGTGCCCGGGCCCGCCCACCCTGCCAGGGAACCATTCCTGCCCCAGATCCCAGCCAGCCCTGCCCTCTCAGCTCAGGCCAGGTCTCTCACTGTATGAAATAAAGCATTTTGGGTTATTAACACCAAACTCAAGCACTCTGTCAAAAGAAAAAGCCCCAATTCCCCGTGCCCGTGGTGCAGATAATGAAGAGCTGTTTCAGCAGGGCTTTGTGAGGAGAGCCCTGAGATGATGTGGAAACCAGGAGGCCAAGTTACAAAAGCCCCACAGCTGAACCCTGAGTGTTGCAATGTTCCCTCCACAGGCTCGGCTCCTGGAAGGTTTGGTACCCACGTGCCAACACCTTGGCTGGGACAGGAACATTGCAACACCTCAGGAGTCCTGGATTTGATGTTCTGATATTATCAGAGGGCAGCTTTTCTGCTCCCTTAACTCCCTCTGGAGAGTTTGCTGCTTCCTTGAGACTCCCTGGTGAGCTACAGACAGAACAAGGGCAAAGTCATCTGCACAGGAGGGATGTGGAGCTGCTGCAGAGAGCCCAGAGGAGGCAGCAGGATGAGCAGAGGGCTGGAGCAGCTCTGCTGGCAGGAAAGGCTGGCACAGCTGCCATTGTTCAGCCTGGGCAGGAGAAGCTTTGGGCTGAGCTCAGGGTGGCCTTGCAGGGCCTGAAGGAGCCCCAAGAAAGATGGAGAGAGACAATTGCCAAGGGCTGGAGGAACAGGACACAGGGAATGGCCTCAAACTGAAAAATTACAGGTTTAGATCAGCTATTAGGAAAAAACTCCTCCATGTGTGGGTGGGCAGGCCCTGGCACAGGGTGCCCAGAGCAGCTGTGGCTGCCCCTGGATCCCTGGCAGTGCCCAGGGCCAGGTTGAACACTGGGGCTTGGAGCAGCCTGGGGCAGTGGGAGGTGTCCCTGCCATGGCAGGGGTGGCACTGGGTGGGCTGTGAGGTCCCTTCCCACCCAGCCCATTCCATGGTTCCGTGGTGCTGCTCCACTTTGGGAATCAAAGCAAAGGGGTCAGAGCAGTGGGACAGGACAGCAGGGTCAGCTCCACTTCCTCAGCTTTCACCTTTCCCTTGAAAGGTGCAGATTCCAGGGCTCACATTCTGGCAGTTGAGTTCTAAAATTGTAGACAAGGTGCTCCATCAAGACCTAAAGTGCTCCCGAACACCAAGAGCACCTGGCAGATCCTCCAGCCTTGTCCAAGGACAGAAATGTGACAGAGACCATTTTTTGAACATTTTTGGGGGCTGGAAGGACAATTAGAGAGTCGAATAAATACATGAAATAGTGGGAACACAGAGTGATTGAATGCCATAATAAGCCCCACAATTTATCTCCACATGCAGTGGAATAGGCAAGGCACAGAATAGAAACAAGTGAAGCCACAGAAGCAGAAATCAGGCAGGTGATTGCCAGTAACTACAAAATCAGGCAAAACTGCCAGCAACTACAACAGCAAAGCAAACAAGCAGAGAAGGAAAATCAATGTGAAGATAGTATGTCGGGAATTCTCTAAGTCAATAAAATTACCCCCCAAGAGCTATAAATCAGGACAATCCAGTCCATTCTCTCTCTTCCCTGGCAGGTTTTACAGCTGCCCTTGGAAGTGCTCTTTGTGTAATCCCTGTACTCCCACTCCAGACCTGCTGCTCTTTTCCTATCAACACACAGCTTCTATTCCTGTCTCCACGTTAATTATCCTGCCTAAGCCCTTCCTCAGGCCAGGGAGAAACATCATGAAGTTATCTACAATGAAAATCACACTGGTTTTATTTTCCTGGGGGGTGGCAGAGGACAGGGAGGAGCAGACACAGAGGCACAAACAGGTTCCAGAGCAATCCATGCATATTTGGGGGCAGGAAGCTCTGTGGGCACTGCCACACACCTGGATCAGATATTGGCAAGAAATTCCTCCCTGTGAGGGTGGGGAGGCCCTGGCACAGGGTACCCAGAGAAGCTGTGCCCCATCCCAAATTATTCCATGATTCTGAGCTGCCTGGCTCACCCAGAGCCAGCAGTGAGGGCAGAGAGTTAAAGCCTGCACAAGCCATACCCTCATTTTACTGGTCAAAAATGAATCCACTTTAGCAACCACTCCCTTGCTTCCCACAAAAAAAAAAATAAAATACCCCCAAAACAAAAACATAATTTCCCAGACTGATTTGGGTTGGGAGGGACTTCAGAGCCCACCCAGTGCCACCCCTGCCATGGCAGGGACACCTCCCACTGCCCCAGGCTGCTCCAAGCCCCAATGGCCAACCTGGCCTTGGGCACTGCCAGGGATCCAGGGGCAGCCACAGCTGCTCTGGGCACCCTGTGCCAGGGCCTCACTGCCCTCTGAGTCAAGAATTTCTTCCTAAAATTTCTTTAACATTAATACTGGGTGATAATTCTGCCTCCCTTCTCCTCCCTGTGTTTGTGAGCTGGGTGTGCTTGGCATAGGAAAAATTTCTAGGGCTAAGTGAGAGGCATGAGTGGGTGTGCTGCCACGCCAGGCATGGCCAGTGCCAGGCTCCCAGTGCCAGGCTGGGAGGATCCTGGGGAGAAAAGTGTTCTAAGGTGGGACTGGTCTGCCAGGGAATTTTACGTCATGAGAAATCCTGTCAGACTTGCAAAAAGAAATCGTGTCCAGGTTTCCTTTCAGACACCTTTCCCAGAGCAGCTGTGGCTGCCCCTGGATCCCTGGCAGTGCCCAAGGCCAGGTTGGACATTGGGGCTGGGAGCAGCCTGGGGCAGTGGGAGGTGTCCCTGCCATGGCAGGGGGTGAAACGAAATCATCTTTAAGGTCCCTTCCAACTTACATTACTCTGTAATTCTGTGACAACTTCTTCTGCTCTGTGGTTATAAAAAGCTGTGTTTTAAAGTTACATATTCCACATTGTATTTTCTGCATTCCTCAGAAAGATGTAAGTGAAATTAACACATTCCTCCAGCAGGGAAATCGTCTCCAGAAACCAATTGTTAATGAGAACAGAAGTCTGTGGTGATGCCTTGGGAAGGCTGCCCTGGAACAGAGACTGCACAGAGATACAGAATAAAGCAGACATTTATTAAAAGGCCTTTAAGGTACACCTTGGGCAGGACAAGAGCCTGGCCAGGGCTACACCCAAGGTGGACCCAAAATGGACCCAAAATGGGCACAAAATGGGCACAAAATGGACACCTGGTCACGAGGTCTCTCACTTTTATAAGTTCTGGTCCATTTCCATATTGGGGTTTAATTGCCCAATTCCAGCTGCAGGTTATCAAGTCCCATCCTTCTTGTTTTCTCCCTTCAGCCCAGCCTTGTTTGTGCTTTTGGGCTGAAAACTTGTGCCAGTTGTCCTTGGTGTCCATCAGGAGCAGGATTTGTTTTGTGTCCCTGCTGTGTGCAGAGCTGAGTGACCCTGAGTGTGAGCTCAGAGCTGCACCCTGGGCAGCACAGAGCCTGGAACACAGCAAAGACAAAACTTCAGGCATCAGTGGGATCCCAGAATGAACTGCACAAGGAGTATGTGCAGACTTATTTACAGTAAAGAAATCAGAGCACAGCAACACAAGTCCCCCAAGTGGTTTTCCAAATGCCACCATGCCCTGCACGGAGCCCAGGAATGTCCCCACGGTGACTCCATGGAAAAGGGGCACAGAGGGGCAGGGCAGCAGCAGCTCCTGGCCCCACGGGTGCCACAGCAAACACAACTGCTCAGTGTTTCACTGCCCTGCAGGAATTTCACACCTCCCCAGTGCTCAGGCACACAAACAGAGCCCAAGGTTTGTGAAGTTTTAAGCAACTTGAAGGATCTGATTCCATGGAATCGCGGGCACAAAGGCCTGGCTGGGCTCCACGCAGTGATGCTGAGTGCTCCTCTCAAAGGAGGATTCCAAGGTTCTAAAACTCCACTACTGGGCAATTCTGAGATCTTTTCAGAAATATAAGCTGTTAGAAATATTAATCAGAGCATTAATTCTGTACAATTAGCCCTGGCACGCTCTGTATGGTCACAGGTATTTACTGCAAAGAATGAACTCAGCTGACAATAAAAATTGAATACCACATGTCTGGGGTGCAGTGTCACCTCTGTTTTAGACTTCCAGCTATTCCAGGAAAATCTCTTCCTGTTCCAAAGAGAAGCAGAGGAATGAGTGCCCATTTTCTAAGATGTCAGGCAAACCCATAGGAAAGCCAGTGCAAAAGCTGTAAGGATTCTGCACCTTAAGACACAGGGCTTAAATACAAGCTCAAGACTCAAACACTTTTCTACACCTGAAGTTATAGAGGGATAAATGTCAATGAGTTTGTAAAAAAACTCTGCCTATTTCTACTGTCTTTATTTCTGGTTAAACTCATTAACTGCTTTACTCTAATTCCAAAATTATCTACAGGTAATATATTTATAGTAGAAAAAGCACATTACGAAACACCTTTTGCAGTAATTGGGTTGGGAGATTAGAAAAGGGAAGGAGAAAGTTCTTGCAAAGTCAATCCAAGAAACATTTCCCTCACCTCAGAGAGAGAATTTGGGTTCAGATCATCAGAACAGCCTTCAAGAAGACGCTTTTTAAAAGACCATGAAAATTCCTGGGGAGGACTGTCCAGCAGTATTATAATTAATCCATATTTTGGGGCAAGAGAAAATAAACAAAGACAAAAGAAAAAGCCAAAGATGACAATAAACCCCAACAAAAGTAAACAAGAACATTCCCATGGCCAGCTGCAGTTGCAGTGTTGATTTTTATTTGTATTTATAGCAAAAAGGAGGGAAGAAGGTGACAGGGACAGGAGTCCAGTGTCCAGCTCACCACAGACACTCTGCACAGGCCACCCAAGGAAAAGCTAAGCCTGGAAAGGGAAGGGCAGGAAATCCTCAAACAACTCCTCTCCAACTTGCTGAAGGCTTCTCTAAATATAGCTGTCTATATAAATCCTTCCCTCAGAGTGGAGGTTAAAAAAGGGGGAAGAGGTGGAAATTCTCCAAAGATCACCTCTATTTGTTAGGAACTAAAAAAGGACAAGGACTTGGAAAGCAAAATGGGTTAACAGGGCATTTTTCATACTGGAGAAAAACTATTTACAGCAGAATTGAAGGAAGTTATTTGTTAAAAATGCTCTTCCAGCCCTCAAGACAAAAAGAGGTTTTTCCCAAGCACTGGGTAACAATGAAATAAAGGAAGGACCAGAGATTGCTACCACTGCAACCAGGAAAAATCAGCTCCACTCTGACCTTTTCAAGGTTATTTATTTGAATTAATAGCTCAAAGGGGAAAAAATCAGTCTGGAAAGTAATTAACAGATCTGTGGAGCTGCAAGATGAAATAATTGAAGATAGAATGAAGGGACATGTTCAAACACATCACTCCTGGAGCAAAAAGGGGCTTTGGATCATTATTTCTTGAGTGAGGGGGCACCTTCTGCATGAAGATCTCGCTGTTTTATGAAGAGGGAACAGCTGTAAAGTTATTTTTAAGTGAGACCCAGCAGAGGGAGAGGTGCAGGCAATAGGGCACATGCTCCCAGTCGGATTCCTGGATTCTTGGAGCGTGTCCTGCATGCTCTGACAGTGAGCACAGCTGGAGCCCTGCACATCACCAGGGCTGAGGGGCAGCCAGGGAATGCTGGGGCTGCCACAGGGAAGGCTCAGGGTGCCACGTTTGGGCACTGAACAGGGAAATTTCACAGAAATTCAACCCCAGATCTACTGAAATGGAGACAGAGCCACAAGGAGAACAACCCTGAGCAGCCCAAACACGAAGGGATGGGGAATGGAAGCTCCCACACAAACCCAGCCAGGCTGTGACAGCTCAGCAGAGAGGATGGGGGTGAAGGGACAGGAACAAAGCTCAGGGAATCACAGAATCCCAGGATCCCTGAGGCTGGAAAAGCCCTCCCAGCCCAGGCAGTCCCAGCTGTGCCCCATGGCCACCTTGGCCCCAGCCCAGAGCACTCAGTGCCACCTCCAGCCCTTCCTTGGCCACCTGCAGGGATGGGCACTGCCAACCTCCCTGGGCAGCCCCTGCCGAGGCCTGAGCACCCTTTCCATGGGCAAATTCCTGCTGCTGGCCCAGCTGAGCCTGCCCTGGCCCAGCCTGAGGCCATTCCCTCTCCTCCTGTCCCTGTTCCCTGGCGCACAGCCCGCCCCCCCCGGCTGTCCCCTCCTGGCAGGGACTTGTGCAGAGCCACCAGGTCCCCCTAAAAAGGTGCCCTAATTCTCCTCCATGGGAAGGAGGGAAAGTTTCCCACAAACGATCCAGCAGTGCCATAATCCAGCCCCACAGCTGACAGGACTTTACTCAAACCCCGTCCAGTCAGAGCCAGGGTGGTCAGAGCTCCCCCTGATCCAGATGTCCCCATAGGAAGCACATCCTTCCCCAATTCCTGCCTTCCAGCAGCAGCCACAACATAAATGGGATACAGAACACTGAACCCAAGCATGGTTCATTATTTAAAACAACCCAGTGCCAATAAGCTGAGATCAGTTTTGCCCTCAGGTGTAAGAGCAGTGATGAAGACACAACACATCTTACAGGACAGGAGTTTTCAGAAGATAAATTCTGAGCTGGTTGGGATCCAGATTCAGATTCCAGAATCCAAAGGAGCTACAAGAAAGATGGAGAGAGACAATTGCCAAGGCCTGCAGGGCCAGGACACAGGGAATGGCTTCCCAGTGCCAGAGGGCAGGGCTGGATGGCATCTGGGGCAGGAATTGTTCCCTGTGAGGGTGGGCAGGCCCTGGCACAGGGTGCCCAGAGCAGCTGGGGCTGCCCCTGGATCCCTGGCAGTGCCCAGGCCAGGTTGGCCATTGGGGCTTGGAGCAGCCTGGGACAGTGGGAGGTGTCCCTGCCATGGCAGGGGTGGCACTGGGCGGGCTCTGACGCCCAACACAAACCACTTCCATGATTCCAATATGTATTACACATTATGTCTTCAAATCTATGTCCACTTTATAATGTTAGAGTAAGAGCCTGATGTCAGCATCCCAGGCTTTTAAATATTCCTTGAGGAAAAAAAATCTTTCTTTGCCTCGCTGGCTTGATGACACACACACTGATCATCACAGCAGCACCAAAAGGCAGGTGGAAATTTTAGTTCAATGTGATTCCATCTTCACTGCAACTTTTCTGAGAAGACCAAAGAAGCCAAGATATTTTTATCTCACTTTGTATATTCCAGATAATGAAGGAGGTAAAGATAAAAGGTCAGTACAGAAGAAAAAAAGCAAAAGGAATGAATCTGTGTCAGCCTGTCTGTATTCCCTACACAACATCTCGATCAAGAGTCAATCAGTGCATATTAAAGGTTCAGGTAAAGCAATTAAAGAAGCCCAACTACTTTTTCTTTGAGCAACCAAGGCTTTGTTTCCAAATCTGTTCTGAAAGTCAAAGGGGCTGGAGGATGTCCAGGGCAGGGAGCAGAGCTGGGAAGGGGCTGGAGCCCCAGGAGGGGCTGAGGGAGCTGGGAAAGGGGCTGAGCCTGGAGAAAAGGCGGCTCAGGGGGGACCTGGTGGCTCTGCACAAGTCCCTGCCAGGAGGGGACAGCCGGGGGGGTCGGGCTCTGCTCCAGGGAACAGGGACAGGAGGAGAGGGCACGGCCTCAGGCTGGGCCAGGGGAGTTTTGCCTTCTTAGTTTCACCTGCACTTTCCTATTGGAAGGCCTTCAAGTTCTGCAGGTTGGAGTTTCTCCAGCAGAGATGCACATTCCTCAAGGCCCAGGGAAATAAAACAGGCAGCCTGGGCCATCACTGCACTGAACCCTGCTTTTTCTCCTCCCCTAACAGCCAAAATGCCACTTTTATCCAGAGCAGTGTCTGGGTGGTCCCTGCTCCCAGAGGCTGCTCCTCAGATGTTCCACATGGCTTTTGGGAATTTGCTGTGGCCTTACAGCCAGGATAACCCACAGGTGTCATTCCATGGGCTGCCCCCGCTCCCCGCTGGGATGCAGCTGATCCAAGCCCTCCCAGAGCTATTACTCCTCCCTGATGACATCTGCTGAAGGAACAACAGGGATTATTGTTTGCTGTGCAGGAAACAAAGCTGTGCAGAATGGTTTGAACAAGCAGCTTTTCCTCAGATCTCCAAAACCTGGGAGACAAGTTTGTTTACCATTTAATCCCAGACTGGTTTGGGTTGGAAGGGACATTAAATCCCACCCAGTGCCACCCCTGCCATGGCAGGGACACCTCCCACTGCCCCAGGCTGCTCCAAGCCCCAATGGCCAACCTGGCCTTGGGCACTGCCAGGGATCCAGGGGCAGCCACAGCTGCTCTGGGCACCCTCCCCACCCTCACAGGGAAGGATTTTTTTCCTAATTCCAATCTACACCTTTCCTCCAACAGTTTGAAGCCATCACCTCTTGTCCTGTCACCACAAACTGTTGTAAAAACTTCTTGAAAGTTCCAACCTTATTTCTTCCTCCTTCCCTTTAAATTCTCACCTATTCCAGGGCTGTGAATTGCCAACCCAGGCTTGCTCCCATTTCACTTCCTAATTTTTGGGATCTTAATTCAACAGCCATTCCTGGGACAGAAGGAAGAAAATCTTCCAGAAGGTTTCCTGCATCTGTTGCTATTATTTCAAAAGGAGAATGAAGGAGAATCAAGGAATAACCTGACTGGAAGGGACCCACAGGATCATTGATCCAAGCCCTGTCCCTGCCCAGACCCCCAACAATCCCAGCCTGGGCATCCCTGGCAGCTCCTGGGGCTCTGGCAGCCTCGGGACCATGCCCAGGAGCCTGGGCACAACTCCTGCTCCAATTAATTCCTTCTGCAATCACAAACATTTATCTGCAGGGCCATTTCCTGGAGCTGTGTGTCCTTCCAGCAGAAAGCTGCAATGCTGAGGGACCCCCAGCTCTGCCCATGGAATTGGGAGTGGGCAGCACCTGTGGGTGTCAGGGAGGCTCCTGGGAAGCCAACCCCTGAATTCCCACACAAACTCCACAATGACTCCACTGAGGGATTAAAAAAACATTCAAATAACCCCTGATGATTTTTTAATGTAAATTCCAACTGCAGTGCCAAGAAGGAGCTGTTTTTCCTGAAGACTTACAGGATACATCTGAAGAGCTTCAAATGTATCAGCTGGTGGCATTTTTGCATTAGGAGATCCAAATATATTCAAATAAAATATCCAGAGTTGTGCTGTCACACAAGAGCCATTTACAGATTCCATGGGCCACAATTTTCCAGCCAATCATCTGAAAAATAAATACCTCCAGTGTGCTTCTTCCAACCTTGGAAAAATCTATGACTTACACTTCCATTTCCAAGCATTAAACACTGAATTCCTGTTCACTGAGTGGGAACACAAAAGTGAGCATTTGGAAATTCCACTACACAGTAGCTGAGTAACCACCAGCCTCATTTAGAAAACTTTTGAATGTGGCAAATATATTCCAAAATGTAAAGGCTTTTTCCAACATGTTTCCACTCCTGCAGGGAATATATTCAAATGATCCAAAGTAAATTAGTGATGATTTTGCCTTCATTTGGATACTCAAAAGGAAATAAACATTTTCAGACAGTATTTCATGGCAATTATTTTTCTATTCATCTAAAAAAAAAATCATTCCATTTGTAAAAACATTCCAACACCTGTGCCATCAACCAAATCTGCTGAGGGAAGAACAAAATCCTCTAAGGAAAATCCAGGAATCTCTCTGCTTTTTTCAAAAATTGGTATTTTGGAACAAAGGAACGTGAGCTGAGGAATGATGATTCTCATTTATCCCTAAGCCACCTACAAGCCTGATCAGCACTGGAATTTCTTTGGGGTCATCCCCACCCTGCACTTGGGAGCTGCAACCCCCTCAGCCCAGAGCAGCTGGAGCCCCTGTGGAAAACATGGAATATTGATTGCTGAATGCCTGGGGAGGGTGGCAGAAAGCTCACACTGAGTTTGTTCTGAGAAAGGGGAAAAGAGCAGGACAAAGGTTGGGAATTTCTGAGGAGCGTTCCCCACTCACTCCCAGCCTGTGACCCCACAGGCAGACAGCACCCAGGGATAATCTCCTCAGGACACAACTCCATCCTTCAAAGAATGATCTGGAAAAGAAGGCACTGAGCTTGCCTTTGCAAGAGCTCCTTCAGGGAAGGAAAAAGTCCCTTGAAGAGCTTTCTACAAGACATCTTAAGAGACAGTTCCCCAAATCATCAGAGAGCAGCCAAATATTGGAATGTCTGGAGCCTCTTCAAGTAATTTCCACCAGGAAAATGGGTTAAAGGACAAGGGAGAAATGAAAAGTGCATTTGGCAGAGGATGCAGGCTTCAGGTTTTAAGAATCAAAGGTCCAAAGTGACAGAAGAATTCCAAATGGCTCTCTGAGGCATTGGAAAGTGGACACAAATTGTGAAGAAATAACAATTCCAAGGGATGGAGAGAGGCAGTGAGAGGGTCAAGCTTGGTTCTGGAGGGGAGGAGAGTGCTCAGCTCTGAGGGATTTGAATGGCTGAGAATTCACGTTTAAAATGTCTTCAGGTGGATTTAACTGAAACTGAGGCACCATCCACTTTCCCAGGAAATTAAAGGTGTTTAAGCACCATTCCTTTATTTTGTCCTCTTCCCAAAGCAGCCCAGGAACTGAGCAGGGCAGTTCAGAACAGCCAAACACAAAATAAAGGCAGCAGCTTTCATTTATTAATAACAAAAATACAACCTATTCCCCCTGACCTGGCTGGTTTAATCCAGAATATATCCACGCACGAGCTGTTCCCACAGGAAAAGAAACCACTACCACCAAACCCAACACACAACAAACTAAAAAAAACCCTTAAGAACACCCAAACACAACCCAACTTCCTCTGCAACTCCCTCAAAATCTTGGATGCATCACCTTTGGCAGAGGCAGCTCTTGGCAAGAAGTGGGAGCTGCAGAAAGTGGGATTTGTCAGGCATTCAATACTCAGCTTCATATCTCTGACAGGATAGAAGCAGCTCTTTCCCAAACTCCTTCCCAAAGCCCAGGAGCTGCCTCAGATATTTGGATCCAAAGCCCACTCAAAAAATTTCCCCAGGATTCACTCTGACAACACATAAAGCTGCAATCCCTCACCCTGCCCACTTTTTTTTCTTTTTTTTTTTGGTGGCATTTTTGGTTTCTTTTAGCCCTGTAACACCAGAATAATGAACACAGATCACGTTAAAACCACGGGAAGGAGTGGGAAAACCATGGAAGTTCCCACACTTCCAGGCATTTAGACCAGAATAATGAACACAGATCATGTTAAAACCACAGGAAAGAATGGGAAAACCATGGAAGTTCCCACACTTCCAGGCATTTAGACCAGAATAATGAACACAGATCATGTTAAAACCACAGGAAGGAATGGGAAAACCATGCAAGTTCCCACACTTCCAGGCATTTAGACCAGAATAATGAACACAGATCATGTTAAAACCATGGGAAGGAGTGGGAAAACCATGGAAATTCCCACACTTCCAGGCATTGGCAGGGACGAACCAGAGACTGGGAACTTGGCTGATAATTACACTGATAATATGAAATAATTAATTCATTATCAACCAGGAAAGAAATATTTGGCCAATTTACTGCCTGTGAGGACACCATTCACTGCCAGTTCCCCCCCAGCTCCCTTGATTATGCCAGCAGGAAAATCCAGGGAGAAAAGGGAAATTCAGAGAAAAGCCCTTTTGGCTGATATTAAATGTCAGATTTATTTCAAAATAAGCATTTTTAGAAAGTCAATGAGCAGCAGCTTTTCACTTGCTCTTTTCATGAGAACTTCTGCAAATGGATGTGCCATGATTTGGCTAAAACCACGGAAAGCTGCCCCATTTCCTGATAGGCAAAGGGTGGCCACTGCAGCATTTCTTTGACTAATTCCTTCCACTGGATTTTCCATAAGTGATTCATGGCTGTACTCAGCTGTCCTGGAAAACATTTCTCAAAGTCTGCAAGGTATGGAAAGCAGGATATTCTCCTGGGCTGGCTTCTAACTGGGAATCTTTGTGCCTCTCTCTCTCTTTAGAAACAAACAGCAGTCTAATAACTTCATTCTAATAACTCTGATTGAATTATTTTCCCCCTAAATATCAGAAAAAACAAAACTTATAAATATCTTTCACCCTATTCCCTGCATATCCTGATTTATTAGAACTCCAGCCTTAGAAGCCTAAAAAACAGATGCTTTTTTCTACTATTTTACTTTTATTTCAAGGAAATTCAAAAAGAGCCTCCCTGAACACTTGTATCACCTATTAAATTTTATTCTTTTCTTGGAAGTCATAACACTACAAAGAGGTTTTTTACACAGAGGGACTGTGAAATAAATGCAAGATCCCTGAGACTCCTTGCTTGACTGGTTCCTAAAATCCCTGAGGTGTCACTTGAACCCAACACACAGCAGTGAGACCAACTCAGACCTGCTCAAAATTCTGCTCAGCCTCTGATCCAGCTGAGCCTGGAGGGTGCTGCTTAAATAAGTCTTCAAAGCAGTTCCCAGGCCCCTCATCTCTTCCCATTTTCCTTAACAAATTGAAGGGAACTTCACTTTGATCCCCATACAAATCAGTTCTGGGGATACTAAAGCTCCCTGGGACATTTTCCAAACTATTTATACCTGGGCTGCTGCCTCCATGCAACTCCACAGGGAACAAGTTCTGCTCTCACTGCCCAGAGCAGATGTGGCTGCCCCTGGATCCCTGGCAGTGCCCAAGGCCAGGTTGGCCATTGGGGCTTGGAGCAGCCTGGGGCAGTGGGAGGTGTCCCTGCCACNCAACCTGGCCTTGGGCACTGCCAGGGATCCAGGGGCAGCCACAGCTGCTCTGGGCACCCTGTGCCAGGGCCTGCCCACCCTGCCAGGGAACAATTCCTGCCCAAGAGCCCATCCAGCCCTGCCCTCTGGCACTGGGAAGCCATTCCCTGTGTCCTGTTCCTCCAGCCCTTGGCAATTGTTTCTCTCCATCTTTCTTGGGGCTCCTTCAGGCCCTGCAAGGCCACCCTGAGCTCAGCCCAAAGCTTCTCCTGCCCAGGCTGAACAATGCCAGCTGTGCCAGCCTTTCCTCCCAGCAGAGCTGCTCCAGCCCTCTGCTCATCCTGCTGCCTCCTCTGGGCTCTCTGCAGCAGCTCCAGCTGCTCCCTGTGCTGGGCCCAGACTGCTTTCAGAACTTCTGTTCACTGCTTCTCTCAGCCCCAACCCCTGTTTTGGAAAATCCCCCAGCTCCTTTTCCCCAGTGAAGGCAGAAAGTCCCAAAGCTCCCAGGAGGGCGCTGCCCTGAGCTATTCCTGGTGTATCTGCAGTTGGTGCCACTCTCCAAGGGATTTCTGAGGAACCTCATTAAGCTCCCGCACCAACAATGTCCCAGTCAAAGGAAAAACTTCTGTTGTGTGCTCAGCCCTTCAGCAAACACTGACAGAAGTGGGCCCGTGTGACCTGCTGAGCCTTAGCATTTTTTCCAGATGAACTGGGTTGTGATTGAACTACTCCTCTAAAAAGCTTGCAGTGTTTTATTGCACAAGCTGGACTAAATATGGCATTTCATGAATGTGCTCAAGTGTTCTCCATAAAAACGGCCTGGGCATGCTTAGAACCCCTTTTAGGAGGCAGAGTTTCACAAACACACTGTTTTATATTTTTAAGCACCACAAACCAGTCACTTCTCTAAGTCACCTGATCCAACAGCCTCTACCTTGACTGTCTCTAAAGCCAACTCAGAAAATTACAGCTGACACTTCCAACCTGCCCAGCAGAGCAAAAAAGGGCTTAAACAGCATTTCCAGTTCCAGCTTCTGCAACCTCAGTGTTACACCAAGGGCTGTGCAGACTGAAATGCCAAATTAAAGAGTCTTCAAATCAGAGAATTTGCAAGGCAAAGTCCTAACAGGAACAAAGGGAGACAACTAAATGGGGGTGAGAGATTAAACAATAATTTGCAAATACATGAAATAAACACAGTCAGAGCTCTCTGCTCATTAATGAATTTGGTGTCCCACATCAAATCTGTTCTAAAAAATACAGATTATTCAGTTTCAAGCTGACCTGGTTAGGCTGACACATTCAAGCCTTTCAGCATTTCTTTGTTTACAGTGATTGTTTGGCTTTAGATTTATTGATCCAACTGTTTTCCCCAAATCCTCATAGTCTGTCATGCTGCAGCTGGATTTTGTTCTCCTGTCACTCAGCTTTCACAGGATCCTTTGCCTTGGGCTGAGAGCTCATCCTTGGGCAGTATTTAGGGATAAAATGATGGGGAACTGCTCTCCTACCAATGATGATTAAACCATCAGCACCAAACACTGAACTGGGAGAGTTTAAAGCAGATTGAGTCCAGGACAGGGTGACACAGAAGGAAGATTTAAGTAACTCTGCTTTCCAATTTACAATCACTGAGTGATCAACAACTCATTCTTATCATTCCATCTGCTCCTCCTAGAACCAAGGATTTTTTAGAATTTATTTCTTTCGGATTGTTTTTAGATGTTACCTTTTAAAGCATCATTACTCAGCAAGGCACTGGAAAGGATGGATCTACTACAAATAACTCCAGGAGCTGATGAACAGTGAGAAATAAACACCTTTCAAAAACAGCCCCCACTGTCAGCATTTGTTTCTCAGCCCAAAGTGGTCCCTAAATAGCACCAAGCCAGGTCCCAGCACCTCCTCACCCCCTGAACTGCAAAGTACAGTGGGGCTGGACTTCACTCTTGATTTACTTCCTGTACTGATGACTCCACAGCAATTTACCAGAGACAGTCACTAAAATAATCCTTATTTAACCAAAGCCCACTGTTCCACAAGGGAGTGACAGGACAAGGGAATGGCCTGAAGCTGGAGGAGGGCAGGGCTGGATGGGATCTGGGGCAGGAATTGTTCCCTGGCAGGGTGGGCAGGCCCTGGCACAGGGTGCCCAGCGCAGCTGGGGCTGCCCCTGGATCCCTGGCAGTGCCCACGGCCCGGTTGGCCATTGGGGCTGGGAGCAGCCTGGGGCAGTGGGAGGGGGCCCTGCCATGGCCGGAGTGGGAATTAGACCAGCTTTGATCTCCCATCCCAACCCATTCTGATTCCATTAAATTAAAACCTCGTTCTCCACATTTCCACCTCACCCCTGTGAACCATGGAAGGGAATCCCAGCAGTGCCTAAGAATTAATCAGCTGCTCATTATTTTATACTGGTTAATTAATTCTGATTAGCAACCTTTTTGCAGCTATTTGTGCTTCCCCCACACCTTCAGCACTGTATCATCTGTGGGGTCAGAGGTTTAGGATTTATTTTTCTGTTTAACTGCCACTTGTGAAAAGTAAAAAAAAAATAGTTTCTAAGAGGTAAAACAGTTGTCCCTAAAGTATTTTTCTAAATTTTTATGGGGTTTTTTTCCAGCTGTGACAGGTACAGGAACTGTCCCACTGAGTGATGACCATAATCCTGATGGAATAGGATGAAAAATATCTGTAATTAACAATTTATTATCATGAAAAATGCAGCTGTATTATGCCAAAACTGTGACTTGAAGGAGAGCAAAGATAAAGATGAATATAGCAGGTGTTTGGGATTGTTTTAAATTTTAGTTCATTCTAACGTGACAGCAGGGTTTGTTTAACTCAAATATTAAAGATATCATCCCAGGCAAGCAGAAGTTACGTGTTCATCCTCTGACACATCCTCTGTGACTCAGGGAAAAACAAAAGGAAATAAAAAAAACTCAGCTTTAACACAGGAGGCTTTGGAAAACCACAGGAGCTGGTCAGAAGCAGCCTGGTATTTCTGTGATCTTTAAAGAATGACATTTTCCACTGCAGTCACAGAAGGAAGAATGGAAGATAAACTTCAAAAATATTTTCTACGAATGTTCTGGGAGGGTAGGAAAAAACCCAAAGCAATTACAAGAAGTTTCTGCATTTCAAAGAACAGATCAAGTGCACCTGTAAATTTCAAAAGGATTTAAAATATACTGATAAAGATCATGGAAGGAGTTTGGTTGGAAGAGACTTCTAATTCCAACCCCCTTCCACTATCCCAGGTTGCTCCAAGCCCTGTCCAACCTGGTCCTGATAAAATAATAAAAGATAATAAAAGGAGCCACAGAAGAGTCTGGAATTTAACCCAAATCAGCTGCATTTTTGGTGAGGTAAATGCCTGATACATTGTAATTATCTTAGACATTAATTAGTGACACATCAGCAGCACACTGGCATTTAAAGCTTTTAAGGTATGTAACAACAGAGCCTTGAGGATGCATTTTATTTATTTGTTCATATGGCAGGAACTCACCTGTTTTGATTAAAGGGGCAAAAAAAGTCAGCAGTAGAAAATAATTCTTGAAAACATTTTAAATGCCTGAATATTCCAGGCAGTGTTTTTTGGGTTAGGAACTCCCACCTGCTGAAAGCCAACATAGTTCTGCATCTCCTTCTACCTGTGCTACAGGAAAGTCTGGATTTGCCTTTTTTCCAGCAGGGGAGATGAAAACATCATTGCAGAGCAGTGGATAAGAACAGAATTCCACTTTGGCAGCTTAGGAATGAAGACACAGATGCTCATTAAGGAACAACCTCTCCTGAAACCACCTCCTGTGAAGAATTCCTGCACTTCACCTGCTCTGGGTGAGGTGAGGAGCTTTTTATGTTGGGAGAGATCCCAGAAAAAACTTCCAAAAAATGTGTTTAAAGTTGTTCTACACCTTCTATAGATTCTAAGCCTTTCCCAAGGGGAGAATATCCCAGGGATATGGGAAGCTTTACGGGGTGGGCTGTCTTCAGTGGGGTTCCAGTGCTGTGATCAGGGCTTTAGAGCTGATCTCACCTGCTCTGAGCTGATTCTCTCTGGCTTACACAACTCCAGGCAGGAGCTGTTCATACTTTCCACTGCCTGCCCCAGCAGCTGCTTCATCCTGGAGCTCGGGAACATTGAGGCCTTGAATCAGAGTTTCCATGAGCCAGGCAATGCTGGCTCCCAGCTGGATGGGATGTGGCCCAAGGGCCAATGAATCCTGCAAAGGAATGGCCACAGAGCCCAGGGACTGGGCAAACACCGCCAGCAATTCCCACTGATTCCCTCTCCACAAGTTCTGCCTGCCACAAGAAACTCTCTTACTATTTAACATCACAACCTGCAAGAAATGGACTTTTTAGTTCTTCTTTCATTGCCTATTTCCATAAAAATGGACGGTTTAGTTCTTATTTCATCTTCTTTTTCCACAGTAATGGACATATCCCTACTGCAGCCTTCAGTAATTATCAACAGCTCTATATTAAAATAATCAGATAGTAGTTGTTCCTAATGTATTTAATAATATCTCACTTGTTGGGTTATCAGAAAAGAGGAGGATATTTAACTACAAACCCACAGAAGTTGTTTGTTTTGTTTTTTTTGTTTAACTACATGGATTATGAATGGGTAAAAAAATACAAATAGGAAAAAAATCCATTTATTATAACAATACAGCTTGGCTCTTCTGGCACTTCAGCAGCTTCCTACCCTCAGAGAAAGGAAACAGCACCTCCAGGAAAAAAAAAAGAACAATTCTCCTGCCTGTCAGGCAGTCCTTCTTGGAAAACAGCCTGAATTTTAAGAGACCTCCATACAAAGAGCCACTTGTTCAGAAATCAGGACCAAACCTTCAGGGAAGTTTCCAGAATGGTTTTCAGTCCGTGCAAGAATATAAAGTGATTTTGGTTTACTTGGCTGCATCTAAAAGTCAAAAACTTACATTTATGCGTTTTTTATTATTCTTTTTCTCAAGCTGTGTGATACAAACATTATCAATAAATGAATTTATCAAAAAGCCCTGAACCCCATCAGCTGCCACTCCTACACCACTGCTGTACCAGAGGTGCTGTCTCAATTTTCCTGCTGCCTTTTGCATTTCAGCAACAAAAAGGAACTCAAATCCACCTCCTGAGGTTTGGACTCAGCTCAATAACCAAGAGTTGTTTGGCAGCACCAAAATAACTCCAAAGGAAACCTCAAAAAGCAGAATCAAATCCAGCTCTTCACTTGTGACCCTCTGAAAATCTGCCCAGGGAAGAGGGAAGTTACATTTTAATAAAGGAAATTCACTGAGTATTGACAGCTCTGCTTTTGTGAGCGGGGCCAGTGATCAATGCCATAATTAATGAAATTAATTCTGGTCATCTCTGGCAGTAAAAAATACTGGGAGGAAGAGCCAAAAGGTCTAAAGCAGGTACTTATGGATGATTCTTCTCCCATGTAAAGCTGGCAGAACCTCATAACTCTATTAAGGATATTGTCACATCCTAAATCCCTGTGCTTGGCAGATACCACTCACTAATCACCTTATTTTTAATATTAGCATTCCCAAATATTCTAGGAAAATGACCTCCATAGTTTAATTATGCACTACACCCACAAAAAAAAATTTAAAATTATATTTTAGACCTCAGTCCCAACTTCAGGTTCACTGAACACAGCCCAGATTTCAATCATCCCCAGCATATTTCCATATTTTATGGTGGAAAAAAGAGCACCAGGTCAGAACAAGAGCTAAAAACCCCAATGAAAAATACCCCAAATGGCCACTGAGGAAAGTGATTCAAAATCATTAATAAACCCCAAATTAAACCAAACCCACCCAGCCAGGGCAGGGTTGGAGCTGGAGGATCCTTGGGGACCTCCTTCCAACCCAAACCATTCCAAGATTTTGTTTTCACACATAAGAACCCCCAGACTTCACTGGAATTTCTGGTTAACAAATATATGAATTTGCATCTTTTTTTTTTAAATTATTTCCCTCATTTTCAGTTCTCCTGACCTTCAGTTATAACACCAAGTAATGTTATTTCTTAATAACCAATATTATTTATAAATTTATAAACACTGCTTATTAAAACTTGAATAAACTACTGAATAAACCACTTCAGCAACAAACTGTCACAGAATTCAACTCTTGGTGCTAAAAAGACTTTACAATTTAAGCCTATTCTGCATGGGCCAGTTCAGTCACTGCTGCTATTAATAATTACTGAATGCTGATGTTATTGAGGGCTGTTTGGGCTGAGATTCAAGCCAGTCTCACCCCTAAAACACTGCATTTCTTTTCACATTTTTAATTAATAAATGGGACAAGAATCCTGAGAACAAAGCTCCATTTGCTCCTACAAAAGCCAGAACCCAAGGAAATAAGGAAAAGCTCTCCACTGTGATGTGGATTTGGTGCTCCCAGGGGTTTCACCAATGTTTTCCTAAATTTCCATTTGGTTCTCCAGGAAGATGAAATTCTGAATTTTGGCAGAGCTCAGAACTCATGTGGGATCTTCCTTCAGGACTTTAAGCAAATGATTGGAGCACTGGATCCTATGGAAGTAATTTCTGTTAATATCTCCAACATCGAGGCTCTTCCTGATTTTACAACACTGTTTTCTAGGTTTAGGTATTTTTGTCACCCAACAATCATCTTGTGCAGCAAGAGCTATCTGAATATTTAAATACATATATAAATATTCTACATTTCCATTTTATTTCTACCTATAAAAGTATTTGTATTGTTTGCTTGAAGCATTGACTGATCAGCCCACTTTGAGGACTTAAATGAGTGGATTTTGGACACAGAAATAATTATTTTGGACACCTACAGAAGGTCCAAGTGTGAGATAAACCTAAAGCTGCTCAAAATACTTCTACTTAACTGAATACTTCCAGAAGTTCTATTGAAAAGCTTTTCATAATGGAAGGTTTCTAATTTTTTTTTTTGTAATGGTTTTAGTGTTCAAAGTAAATCCAGATTATTGAGGTGTGATTTTAAACCACAGTCGTAACCCTGGGCTTTACTAGGAAAGCAAAAGCATTAAAAACTATAAACACTGTCACAAAAAAAGAGATTTTTTTTTGGCAGAGAAAGAATGAAAACCTTCAAAATATATGCAGGTGCCAATAATTAATTTTTACATTCCCCTTAGGGAATATTTTGCCAAAACCAGAGCTGTGGTCACAAAAATCTATAAACATATAAAAATACTCATCTTTTTGGAAATCTACTTTTGAAATGTTTTCTTTTTAGTGTGATCTAAGAGGCTTAAAAAACGTGAAGTAAAAGGATTACAAGGCATGTGGCTGAGGCAGGAAGAGATTACCAGAAAAACGAGATCATTTGTAAAGAAACTTCTGTAAATACTCCTGAGAAATCTGCTAAACTTCCTGCAAGGCAGAAGTAATTCTTTAAGTACCTCAACAACCCAAAATCCACCTCCTGATTATTTCAGTGGCCTGCAAGGCAATTAAAAACGCCTAAAAGCAAGGCTGGTTTAACAGCTTTATTTTCAGCTGAGTTCACAAAAGGCTTTTCTGCAGTGAAACCACACAAAGCTGAAGGAAAAGGAGAATTTGGGGGCTGGAATTCCCAGGATTCAGCTCACCTGCAGCTCTGCTTTTCCTGGGTTACACAACTCATCTTGCTGGGCTTTATCTTCAAGCACAAATATAGTATTTCTATTTTTTTTTTTTTAATAATAATTGCAGAGAGTGTTTCCCAGCCAGTTCTGGGGGTTTTGTGAGGACACAGGCTCAACTCCAGCTTTGAGTGCACTTCCAGCAAGCTGAACTTCTCTAATAATTCAGTTTTCCAGCAAAGTTTTCCCAGAGAAAAACTGTTCCTATACCAGAACTGCCTGCTTTCAGTTTCTCTAGGAATGTGAGCTGTTGTTAATTATGGGAAATTTGCTGCTACGTTCATTAATTGGCAAAAATTCCCAGATTAAGGTAATTATCACAGAATCATTAAGGGTGTTAGTGACTTTCCCAGCAGAACCATCATGGAAATAGGAGAAGATATGGTGTAAAATATGGAAATAGGTCTAAAATATGATTTTAAACACCTAAAATGTCCCCAAGTGCCACATCCAAACACCTCCAGAACACTCCCAGGGATGGAGACCCCACCACCTCAAAATCTCAGAAATATTTTCCAGGAATTTAAGGAACTCGACCCATTCTAAGGAAATTGTCTCCATCAAAAATCTCTCCTAGCCCCAAATCCCAATGGTTTTCTGAGAAATGAAACTCTGTAGGAACTCTTTGTGCTCCTCTTTGCCACTGCCCACAGTGAAGGGCAAATGGAAACTGGCAGAGCACACCTGGGTAATAACCTCCTTAGCAAGAGGCATAAATGGAATTATTTCATTACTGAGCCCTCCTGCGAGGGTGCCAGAATTGTGAAATTCAGCAGGGAAGTGTGGCACATCCCTTGGGATAACAGGAGCCAGGCAAGTGCTTTATCTGCTGCACAAATTCCATAAAAAACCCCCGAGTGTCCTCTACTGACATCAAACGGCTCCTAAAAATGGAATATCACATGAGGAGGATGGAAAAATACAAAAACCTCATTGGAAATTAGCTACTGACACCTTTTCTTAAATAAATGAGTACACAGGAACACAGTTTTAAAAATAAAACTCATCTGTGTGTTGGATGAAGAAAGAATTACAATTCCTCAAGCACACAATCAACACTGAAGCTACCAACAGCTGCAGATCCAATGTAAAAGAGAGTTCAGAAAATCCAAATTTTTCCAAGGAAATTTGCCAATTTTAAGATAAGAAAAAGCGTTTTATTTCAGGTAATTTCTTGTACTTCAATAAAAAATAAAAAAAAAATTAAAAGAATTCCTGAACTTTGCTTTAGAGAACTTGAAAGTACTTGGGTGTTCCCTGGAAGATTTTGGGACTGATATTAAAAAGCTGGTCATGAAGTAGTTTTTATTTCTTCTGAGAATAAACTGCCATTTAGCAGAACTATTACCTTGATAGGAAGGTCTGGTTTTAAGAGACTGATCACAAAACCATTTAAAACTTCTGATTTCTCAACTGGGATTATCAACACTTCAATTAAAAAAACATTTAAAAATTGAAAAGGATGAAGAAGAGGAATATTCGAGCAGCACTTCCAGTACAAATCATGATTTGGGAAGGGCAGAATAGAAACAGTTGTCAGTAGCTGTCTTGTCTCACCTTTGATTGGATCAACCCTCCTCAAATAGGGCAATCCAGGATTATTAAGGGGCCCACTGAAGGGAAAAAAACCCATTTAACTCTAGAGAATAGGTATTTTAGGAGTGTTACATTCACTGGGAAAAGTAGAACGTTCACAGAATAAAACCAACCCACTGTTCACACCAAAATTCAGAGTATTTACAAACACTGTGTGTGAGGATCGCTTCATCATCACCAAATTCCACACCTTTGCTGCACAAGTTGGAATTTTCTGTGCAAATTCTACACCAAACCAAGGGGATTTTCTTCAAATTCACCCCCTAACCAAGTGCAGCCTTTTAAAATTACCTTGGAATCTGCTGGTGCAGACAGTGACATTTCAGTGTGACCACCATCACCTGACACATCTGAGTGACAAAACTGCATTTCCTTGGACACCAGAACCACCAGAACTGGAAAACTGGATACACCATGGGACAATGCAATATTTTCCTCACCTTTAATATAACTCTGTTTTTCTTATATCATCCAAATGCTGAGGGCACCTTTCACACCTCCAAAATCTGGGATACAGCCTTAGGGCCTCGTTCCACTTTCTCTCTCTGCACCTTCCTGACATTTGGCCAACAAAACAAATGAAAAACATAGCCAGTCCATGTGTGTTCCTATAAAAGTCACTTATTTACAGCTTTGAAGAGTTATTAGCTCTTGCCAGCTCTGTAACTTTATTAACTGAAGCCAAATTACATATTTCAGTGCTGAAATTCAGTGACCAGACACCTAAACTGATTTTTCATCTATTAAAACTCTGTGTGCACCTACCATGTTTATAAGTCACCTAGTTCCAAACACCTACACCTGGCTTTTTTTAAAGTTTTGTGTTATTTATACAACTTTGAGACTTTTCTTCCCTCCTGGAGACAGATATTTATTCAAATTCAAGGCAATTTTCCCATTCTTTATCTTAGAAATGTAATTTATGCAGTATCTGCACAGGTTGTCATCCATGGTGAAGACAACACCGTTTATACTGAGATTATGAAACTGAAGATAATTTGTTACCACTGCCTAATTTTTCAAGTCCGTTCTGTTTAATTGAAATCCGTCTAAAAACTAAGCACCTCCTTCAGTATCAAAGGGTTTGGAAGCAAAACCAACAACATAAACAAGGAAAAAAACCCCAAAACCACAACATCGGGTGCACCAAACAAAACCTCAAGCACAAAGCTCAGCGTAGGGTGGTCCAGGGATATTTTATTTCACTTCTGTTTTATGCGCAGCTTCACCCTGGGCTACGCGTTCAGGAACCAAAGGAATCAAGGTAAAATTGCTGTTGGTGGTGAAAGTCCCAGAATCCTGGAATCCCTAAGGCTGGAAAAGCCCTCCCAGCCCAGGCAGTCCCAGCTGTGCCCCATGCCCACCTTGTCCCCAGCCCAGAGCACTCAGTGCCACCTCCAGCCCTGCCTTGGCCACCTGCAGGGATGGGCACTGCCAACCTCCCTGGGCAGCCCCTGCCAAGGCCTGAGCACCCTTTCCATGGGCAAATTCCTGCTGCTGGCCCAGCTGAGCCTGCCCTGGCCCAGCCTGAGGCCGTTCCCGCTCCTCCTGTCCCTGTTCCCTGGAGCAGAGCCTGATCCCCGTCCCCGGCTCCACCTCCGCTCCGGGAGTTGGGAGCGGGCTGAGCTCAGCCCCGACTCGGGACGGGACTCCCGGCGCTGGGTCCCGGCAGGACCGAGGGGGCGGGCGGGGACGCGCAGCCACAGCCTCGCCCCTTCATCCCCCCCAACACCACCCGAGGGCGCAGGAGGCCACAGAGAACCGCGGCAGCCCCGGCCCCGCACGCCGCGCCCCCCTCACAGCTCCCGGCCCGGCTCACCCGGTACGGGCCGTCCTGGAAAACGCGCGGGTCCAGGTTGCAGGCGATGGTGGCGGTGGGCAGGTCCCGCAGCGCCACCGTCTCCATCTCGCGGTCAACGAAGCTCCACTCCGCGTCCGTCTCCTCCTCCTCCTCCCCTTCCTCTTCGTCTTCCCCGGGCGGCAGCGGCTGCTGGAGCGGCGGCTCCTCCATGGCCGGAGGCGAGCGGAGGCGGCCGCCGCGGCGTCGTGGAGGCGGCTTCTCCCAGCCCCCGCCCGCCATCTTGTTTCCTGAGCCCCCGCCCCGCAGCAGCCAATCGGAAGCCGCCGCCGCGCCCCTCATCGCCCTGTGAGCCAATAGGAAGCCGCCGCCGCCGCGGCCACAGGTGGCGGGCGAGGCCGCGTCCGCCATGTTGGGTGAGGGCAGTTCCGTGAGGGAGCGGCAGAGCCCCAACACACAAAATAAACTATATATGTATAAAATATAGTATATTTACCGTCCTTACTGTATATATCGTTTATATTGTATATGTAATACACGTACGCACTATATGTAGTATGCTATAGATGAAAATTTACCGTCTATAATACACCATATATATACACCCTATAGTGTGTGTACTGTATATATAGTATATTTATACATTATATGTAATATACTGTATATAAAAATATCCTGTGTACACTATGCTGTATGTCTGGGTGGTGCATATCTAATATACAGTATATATTATATTAAAAGGTGCTATATGTAGCAATATATTGCATGAATAAGTGGGACTATATATAACATACAATATATATAATACATATAAAATATACTGTGTATAATAATATACTGTATGTATGTATATATATAAAAATTGCTGTATATATAATGCTGTATTATTGCTAGAGAGAAAGACATGAGCTCCATGTCTCATCCCTGGAAGTGTTCACGCCTAGGTTGGATGGAGCTGGAGAGACCTGGTCTATTATATAAATACTAAATATTTATATCAAAATACCAGATGAATATAAAAATTCCTCACTCAAAGACACAAGTCAGCTGAAAATTGCCACTGTGTATGTTGTAATTCTCTTATGTGCCTTAACAACAAGCTGACCCACCGTTGGTGTTCTGCAAATCTCGTTGGTTAGTCTGACCAAA